>JBBPKI010000372.1:0-26124 GCA_038089155.1 Nevesoporus exiguus
CGTGTTCGTATTGACGACGCTGCTCTGCTTTTCGTGTGACATACCAGATACGCTGCAAATGTTTTAGTGTATCCCCATGGTGAATGGTGCGCTCCAACTGTACCTTTCCCCACGAATATGTCGTTGACCGAACTGGGTAGGCTTGGCAATGTGAAACCCGAGCACGTCCCAGAAATGATGGATGCCATATTGGCAAGGCCAACAAGGCCGATGCATCCGGGGGAGATTCCTATCTGCCCACCACACTGGAGGGGACGCATGGGACTGAGCAAGGAGGAACAAGTAGAGCTCTTCGACCAACTTTCAACTACGCATTGATGTGCCGGCTAGAATGAGTGCATAGATTTATATACATAGATCATATACCGACAATCTACCATGGAACTTGGTATTGGTTCAGCCAAACAAAGGCCGTCCTGGTCGGAATGACAGTGTTCGATGCAACCTCCTCGAGATTAGCACCCCCATCTGTCCTCAGGAACACCTTCACTCCGGCGTTGCCCGCAGCCCCGGCAGCAACGATATATGCCTCGCCCCCAGACCCTGCTTGCTCGCCGGACATCATCCCACGGATCTGGTCGAGACCGGTATAAACCTGGTTGCGAAGAACGAGTTTGTTATTGACGTTCTCAAAGATTGCGATGGTGTCTCCTCGGGGGTCTTGCGTGCCCGTATTGCGGTTCGACGCGTAGATGTACGGGGTAGGAAACTGCGATGTCGGCTCGGGAATGAGAATTTCAGCAGCGGCGAATGAGGAGCCTGCGGGTTGCTGAGAGGGAATGATGGAAACGCTCGAGAGGATCTGTGAAGTGCCATTTGGGTAGGAGGGTACTTCCTGGAGGGTCAAAGTACTCGACAACTCATGGAGGGTGTACAACAAGTTATCTGGGACGGGGTCAACAAGAAACACCGAGGAGGCAAAGTGCAACAACAGCGTACCCCTGATATGGATGTGGCGAGGTCCACTTCCAGCGGGTTGTTGGATTTCACCATGGATGACATAGTCACCAGGGCTGTCATGCTCACCGAGTCGCCAGATTTTGTCGTTACCCTACGTCTCAGTGAGACACCGAATCAAGACACTGGAACTGGCTGACCTTATCGGGGACGAAGACCTCGTTGCCGTACTGATATGTCATGTGGGGTTCCGAGACATGGTTGGCACTCGCAGAGAACTCCACTACGTCCGAGTTGCGGGAGAAATGCAGGTGGTCATCCTCAGTGGGGACGACGCGCACCGTACCAGAGCCATACTGTGCAATAGTCAACGGAGCGATTCTTCGTGGTCGCGAAGGGGCGTACGTTGACGACTGCAACCTGGCCCGTAGACAAGCCAGCGCAGTAAGGAGGACCGTTCCCTCCAGAGCTGATCGTATCCACTAAAGTGAGGGCGCCGTTTTGGCTGACGGTGAAGGACTGTATAGCTCCATCTGTATTCTCGTTGGTCGCGCTGGGCGAGAGCACTCGGGGTCAAGTCGCGGGGAAGAAGTCGTCGGGGCACGTACTATAGTATACCCTTGTCCGTCGGGTGAGATGCGATCCACGACGGGTTCCCGCCTGTCGTGTACTTGTCGAGGAAGGTCAAGGTGTGATCATCGGTATTGAACAGGTAGGACGCGATATAGGCTGTATAACCGCCAGCGAGAATGATGAAGTTGACCATCGTGAACGGGCCGCTGGCTTCGAGACGAAATTTTGATCGTTTACACTCCCGGGCTTGTCATGTCTGGATCTTATATCTGTATGGTCGACCGCATGTCCGCGCTCTCGACGACGTCCGGGCCAAGTAAACGACGGTCGGTAGGAGTACAAAACTGTGTCAGATGGGAAAAAGGTCATGAGTAAGAGCCCTTGTGAAATAACCCAAGCAGCGAGGACAACGCGAGTCTTGGCAGGGTTACGATACGGAGCTTCTGGCCGTCTTGGTTCCATATCGGCCCGCAGACTCCACTCCGGCAACATTGACTCCTAGAGTATTTAGTTGAAGACTCGCCTTGATATCTAGAGCCTGAATGGCCATTTGGAACCTACACGTCAGACGAAACTGTCGCGCACGGTAAAGCCGCCTAGTGTGTTGTGGCGTCGAGAACTTTGACAGGAACACCGCCTCGAGATTGCCGGACTAGTGCCAACCATTGACTGATCTTACTTGCCGTCCGGGCGTCAAGTTATACGGAATTAGCTAGAAGGCATGTGGTTGGCGAGGACGTGGGCTGCTTTTGTTTACTCTGATCAAAACGTTCAAGCTTTCGATGATGTGTTCCCACCGTCTGGAAAGAAAACGACCGCCGAGAGTACTGGGCAGTTTCACCATCATGTCTGTCAGCCATGCATTTCAAACATGTAACCAAGATCTCTGACGGCGCACGACAGTGTAACGCGATCAGTATCAAGATCCATAAATGAACTTGATAGACAATTTAATAGCTAATTATACACCTCGGTGTATGTAAAGAACTCGTTGATCGATGGGTGCAGTGGCGATCTCTTAGTCCTGTTTAACGAATGCCGCTCAGGTATGGCCAAGACGACCAGAGTCGTGCACCACACGCCTGTATTCAATGGGACCTTGTTCATCTCGCCATCATTCACCGCTCACATGATCGCAATAACCAAACAGAATTCATCAAACTGTATCTCCGTCGCGAGATGCATCACCTTGTCTAGACCCACCCGCCGTTGGGATAGTCGTCCATGGACCATACCAGGCGTCTTCGGTCGCTGGCGGGTTCTGTGTGTAGTGCTACAACACAGTTCGAATGGTGATATCAAATGGCATTGCTACAGCAGCACGCAAGGCGTCGATACTCTTTCTGTTGCACGCAAGCGGGGCAAACAGACTATGGCGAGTGTACAATTAGTGATTTGGATGGCTGATTAGAGGTTTAGCGCGTGGTGTAAACTCTGACACTTAGGTTTCGGTCTCCAAACCTCTCGGAAATGCCATCTGCAATGGCGGGAACCTTACTTGACCACTTGAAAACCGGTAGAGTAAGCACCATAAAAGAAAGGGGTTTCCGTCAGTCACTTTCTCATGATCATGGGTGCGGAGGAAACGTTGTCAAGTAAGGTAACATAGAAAGAGTCAAGTGCAACACAACTATGGAAACATACTTCTCAGCCCTGTACACTGATCGAAGAGTCTGCCAAGGATGACAGCTTATAGTGGAGTATGTTCCCAGAAGTGCCATCAAAGGTCAACACGCCTGTCTCCTCGGCATCATTATAAATCTTGTCGATATACTCGGCAGTACCAGACATGTGAGCAACCTTGCAGCAAGTAGCGTGTAAGGTAAGCAACTCCGGCGAGGGGACAGGAAGATGCTCGAGATCGTCGGTTGAGAACGAGACGAATTGAGGTATGTTTTGGAGGCCTAAGGCCAACAAGTGTTTTGCTTCGTAACAATTTTCCGTAGGCTATGATTATGCAGTTAGTACCCAGTGAGCATCATCATTCACACAGTACCATGCCAAACTTACCGTGGCCTCCAAGTAGAACTCCAGTCGATCAAAGCCGTCGTAAATATTATACTCCATAGTGATGATATTGGTCAGAGAATGAACTTTCGCCCCATTGAAACTGGTAATATCGTAACGGAACATCTCAAGGATGGTCAATATACAAGCAGAGTAGCTGAGCTGGACATTTAGACTGAGCTACTCAATACGATGAAGGTACACGACCACGCACCTTTGCATTCTCATCGGATTTATCTTTCACATGAAAGAACGTAGCCTCTGGAATGATATGAGCACACTTTGTATGTAGCCCGAATGTCGGCCGGGGTTTAATTTGAGCCAAGACATCAGGCGGGATACTGAAATCGGGGACACCAGATATGGCACATGCCCATTTGTCTCGAATAAGAGCCTGTGCGAGGCAAGCAATAAGAAACAAGAGCTAGAGCTAGGAATAAACTAATGAAACATTTACTAACATGACTTTTGGCATCCCTATGATCCTTGGGAGCCTCGCAGATTTTTTCTCTCACCTCTTTCCAATGTTGGCTGAAGGACCGCCTTGACGGGGGACTGCTGGTTTCCGGAGTTCGACCCTTGTACTTCTTGACTGAACGAGGCGGAAGATGGGTTGATGCTCGGAGGGTGAGAGTGGTAAAGAGAAAGCTCACAAGGTAAGATAACATAAATCTCGAAACATTTACCAAGTTCGACCAGGACTTCCGTCTCGTCTCGGCAGGAGAATATGGACTTGGCGAGGTAGGCGCGAACGTCAGGTTTGGGTGCATGAAGCAGGAAGAAGCCGAGGATCCTGATGCGGCGCACGTCATCGGCACGAGTGGCGAGTTCCTATTCGTGGTTGAGGCAAACGATGTACGCGCCGATGGCCTCAGGGTCTTCCGCAAGTTTGGCCCGTAATTCAGAATCGAGCTTCGGGAGTGGGGCCATAAGGATAGCTTGCAGGATTTAAAACACGGTCTATTTCGAGACTGTTGTAGATATCCGAGAACGCGCGGCGAAGGATGAATAGGAGTTGGGCGAGGTGAGCCTGTGGTGGGATGGGTCTAAACTAGAGATTCGTGGGAAAAAAAGGTATCAACGGTTGTGAGAAATCTGCTTCGGACTACGACGGTACGATAGGGGTTGACAAGGTGGCGACGGGAATTATCCCATGCATCACGTCTCTGTCGATCTAGCCAGCTCCCGAGCATGAATCAACGCAGCTAAAATGACAAGCATTCCACTTCTAGCATGCGAAACACCCCCTTTAATTAGTCCCCCTCACCACAACGCTTCGACATTTTCAAGAACCAAACATCACCACTCGCAGTGGGTGCATTCTCAGGCCACCTTCGTAGTAGTGCGTCGAAGCATGCAACCGTACTGCTGGACTACTGGCATTGAGGGCGGAAATTAGCACACTGGTGCTAGGCGTTCTACACAAAGGTCAAAAGTCGGTTCTAGACTTCGTGATCAAGATATTCGATACTCGCAAGGTCGCACTTACCTTCTATTGTGACCGCTTATACGTGTTTCCGGGGAACCTGTGAAGCATGCTAGATAGTACTTCGAGTGACTGGGTAGAGGAAATTTACCGGGACGAGCCAGACGGTCCCGCCGGTGAAGTGATTACGAACGAGTTAGGAGCGTCGAGCGCAATTGGGGACGCAAGAACGTTGGTGATAGCAACAGAATAGATGGGGTAGGTAGCCTAACAGGTACCGCGCCGCGACCCGATACGAGTCGAGACGGAGTCGCTAACTGATAAGGAGGCAAGTCAGCACGAGCAACATAAATGCTGGACAACAAATACATCCATGCCATCGAAACCGTACACTCGATGTGCCGTGCGACCCTCCGAGAACCCGAACTCGCTGCGTCGACGACGATTCGAAACGAAACCAAGACAAGACAATCTCCGTAGATGGGCTCACCAGGAAACCAGATCGCACCAAAGCTATATCTGGCGCGCCAGAGGGATCGGGTATATTGTATGCGCACATTAGGTGACGAGGGTGCCAACCCGAGGTGCGAAGCATGAGCACAACAGTGCCAGGGCCGATCAAGGTCGATCGCAGGCGCAGTTCAGCGAGAGCAAGATCTGGGTATTGTCATTTCAGAGCCTGGAGACTACCCTCTCACTCTTGGGCAATGAAGTTGGTAAAGACGTAAGGAGTGATGCATTGAAGGTGAGAGCTGGCATCGACGAGTAGTTCACATATGTGATCCGAGAAGCGCCAACTAACTTGTATTTGGCCGCTCTGGAACGGCTTATCGACTACTGGCACTCGACGGCAGAAGTCAGGATAGAAACGGGGATCTAGATACGTTATCGGCCACCATCTAGTTGCAGGATGAGAAGCGTATATCCGATGACAGTAAGATTGCATGTATACTTCTTCACGTTCCCTTCGAGCGCAGGATAAGACTTCGGTAGCACACGACAACCTCACTGTGAAACGGACGGTCCAAATGCAGACCAAATACAGTAATCAGTGCCAAACAACGCGTGTTTGTGTCCTCGTGTTTCTGACCGATCAGTTACTCTACCACACGCCGCGATGCGCTATGGTCTGCCACGATCGCCGTCGCCGTCGCCATTCCGTCGGTGAGTGCCCCATCCTACCACGTTCCATCCTACCGCTCACAACCCTCCCAGTCCCCGCCGAACCTCCGGCTTTGGTCTCCCTTCAGACTCTGAGAGCGAACCGGAGGAGCCCGTCAGTGATGCTGAGCGCATCCCAAACTCACCCTCTTCTCTTTCTGACTCGGTCTGTTTCGATTCAGACGTTGAGCCGCCCATCATAGCCCCTTCGTGAGTCACCTTCGTCCTACGCTACATTACGTTCTTCACCCATGTTCCCTACGCTCGTGCACGCGCGACGCAGCCCGAGACGAGAGCCGCGTAGCCCTGCGGAACGGCGACACGTCGAAGAAACGGTCGCTGCCATCCGCCTGCGAACACGACACCACGACCCTTATGAAGAATGGGAAAAGCAGACGCGCAAAGACGCATTGGTGCGTGTTTCGTACGACACATCGTGTCCGCTAGCATGCCTCATCTCACGATGATCACCCGGCAGCGCACGGCACGTAGAGAGCAGGCAGAAGTCCTCCTCGAGACGCACGAGGAACATGCAAGAAAGAGGGATCGTGACTTGCAGTCCCTTGCTGTGAAACACGACCAACAGCTGGCAGAAGTGCAAAAGTTGTTGTCGGAGCTCAAGCTGAAGCAGCAGTCAGAACTGAGTCAGCTCAGGATACAGTGGAACGAGCAAGACAAGGCACGGCAGGACCGCATAGAACAAGTCATACGCATTGAGGAGGAAAATCACCGCAAGAAGCTGGAAGCGGAGAGGAAGAAACGTGAGGAGGAAGAACGGCAGAGGAAACTAGAAGAGGAAAGACGACTGGCCGAGGAGGAAAAGGAACGCCAGGAGGAAGAAAAGCGGCGAAAGGAGAAAGAGGCAGAAGAAGCTGCGCAACGAGCCAGGGATGAGGCTGAACGGGAAAAACGTGCATCACTTGCGGCGGCGGAACAGAGGAGAAACGTCCTTGGTATCACTTCACCCGAGGACGACTGGGTTCATGCCCGTCAGACACTCAAGGTAAGCGATATTATCAAAGGATATTGCGGTGGAATCTAAGGGGCGATCTCTCAGGACCTTAAGGCCGGCCCGATGAAGACCGTAAAAGCTACCAAGGAGCTGAAGTCGCAGTGGAATTCTATTCGGAGGCAAATTACTCCCAAGATTGGCCAATTAACACAAGACTTTGACACGATCACGCGGATAGTGAGGTATTTCTTGTATTGTAGGGTACTGCTTACGAACTTTCACCAGACCAACCAAATATTCAAACTTGTCCATCCACAGGAAGCCCTCCCGCAACCATTGTATCTGGCCTCGCTTTCCTCTTTAGCCAAGGCAATATTACTACAAGCGGAGACAGAAGTGACGGCGGAGAAGAAGAGCGCTTTCCCTCTCGCCCGCGTCACCGCGAACCTTTTAGAGATGTTGCCCGCCTTCTCCGATATCCTCTTCGCGAAGCTTGTGCAGCGATCTGGCGGATGGCCAGTGCCTACTGTCCTTCCGTCAACCGACGTTGGCGGTGTCCAATGGGACGAAGCAGCGTTCACGAAAGCCAAGGGCCACCGCATGAGCAGTGGTGAGCTAGAGTCGATGGGGGATTATGTGACACGTGTTTCTGGAATGATGCGCGTGTATTTCCTCACACTATCCGCCCCTGTTTCGAAACCGCTCGACAGTATGTTCCGATTGCCAAGGTATTGGACGTATTTTGCTAGGATGATGAATGATGAACGGTTACTCTCCACCGCGGTCGCCGCGCAGCTCTTATATGGTATGAAAACTGGTGGCTAGGATGCTGGTGACTGATCGAAACCTGCAGCTGCGCTGGATGTGAGTGGAATGGAGGCGAAGAATATATGGGGGAAACAGTGGGTCAAGCTCCTGGAGTTGCTGTATGAGACAGCCACAGTGGGCATTGGGGGTAAGAGTGACACCCTACTGGGAGGTCAGACCCCTGAAGGCAAAGCCGCGTGCGTGCGCGTCCAACTCGAAATCGAGAACATCGTCCGGAGTTAATAGCACTACTGGATTCCGTGCGAGCGGATACTCGGGACTATCAGTAGGACCGTATCACGCCACCGGTGGCTCTAGTCCTCGAATCGAGGGTGATTCTCGATAGAATAGAACTTGCTCGGGTGTAGAGTGATATCCGTGTATGTGTACTGTATTGGAGGGAACGAGATCCATCAGACATGATAAGGCAGGTTGGCCGTAAATGAAAACAGCATGTTGTGGGGAAGCGTTGGTACAAAGTTTATAGACTAGGTTTTCTCATGCCCACGAACCACATCACACGAGCCTCGTGCATGGCTTAACTCCTCAGGGGGTCAATTTTGGTCGGACAGATGGCAGCGATCCGTGATTCTATTACCTCTCATCTGTAGACTATCGGAGAATGTGTGATAAAAAAGGGGGCTGCAAGGAATACATGTTCAAGGTAGAAGTTGATCGAACGGCAGAGGTCTCGTAAGCTTGTCCAAGGACGGGCGATCCTCTCAAGAGATGGAATGGGCGATGCAGGATCGTCAATGTCGCGAGGCGAACGCGCAGCGCCTATGGTCAGATAGGGGGCGGCGAACCACCATGCATCCATCGACCAGGACACTCGGTCATTTGGCGGGAGAAACATTGTGTGGCATGTGCCAGGCACGGCGCCGAAGTCGACATGTTGACAGACGTTTCTCAGAGCGTTCGAAACGTTCCGAGAGAGCGATGGACCGGAGATGTTGGCTCGATCGTTGCCGTACCAGAAATAAGCCAGCTGCTAGTGGGTCCGTGTTGAGCCTATCACCCGGCGCGACGGGTGTGCTCCCCTCGACATCGAATGTTGACACGGGCGACACGCGCATCGGATTATCGATAACGATCGCCTTTCGAGGTTATTCTAGAACCAGAATAATGCAGTAGCGTAGCCGAGATGGAATTACACGAGCAGAGGTTCTTGCTTCGTAATAGTGCGCAACATGAATACAAAGGTTCTCAGTCGGGAGCAGATAGATAATCAGCACCGCATTGCCCGACACGATCACCGAGTCCCGTCGCTACCATCAGCGCGCGGGTCACAGGCGAGTCAAGCGCGTGAGAAGGCGCCGTGCTGGCGTCAGCGGATGCGCCGAAGAAAACACGCGGCACCCGCTTGGCGGCGGGAACGGGCTGTGCGGCGCCCACGGACCCGGAACGGCGACACCCTAAGCCCTAAACCCTGAAAATGGCACCGGCCAAAAGAAACCAAAAAGGTGGAAGAATAAAAAGAGAATAAAAAGAGGACGATAACTCGATGGATCTGGAACCTGCCAGCTTGTCACATTTTCTGAGCACGAGGAGGCGGAATGGATCTGAAGCGTGATATGTATGAGTGTGATTATGAATCACCCAAGTCAGAGTTGTGTACTGCCATTGTTTGGTCAGCCACAACTTTGATTAAAGTTTGGCGAGTCCACTCTCGAATTTTCCGTCTCATGCTATTTATCCTCCACCATCCCGTCGAGCGATATCCCTTGTCATACATTTTTTTCCAATAGCAAACCTGGCAAGGGTTTCATCGTCTTGACCCTCATGCTGACGCTCAGTCCTGGTTCGGTCTGCGACGTGTGCGCAGAAGAGTACGGCCCGCATTGCATCCCCCATTCGATCCCCTGCGGTAACCACTTGTTTCCCCCACTGTGAAAAAAAAATTCTGACCTTCCCATCCCCATCCCAGGCCATGTTCTGTGTTCCACTTGCTGCCACAAGATCGTAGAGAAGACGTTGCCGCGTCTCAAGCCTGTCTGTCCTTTCTGCCGCGAACATTTCTCCAGTGACGATGTCCGTCTTATCCGTATTGACTTCTCTGCAAGCGGATATGCCACCCCAAGGCGGCGGGGTGGCGCGCATGAGGCCCTAGATTCTTCCACCCGCCAAGCACCTCGTTTCCCGATCGTCGAGCCCGGCTTCTCGCGCACCCGCGCCGAGGCTCGCCGTCTCGAGGACAAGGTCGCCGCGGTGGCCGCAAAAAAATGCTCAGTCGAGGAAGTCTCCACTCTTCACCAAGAACTCCAAGAGTGGCTGACGCATGACGAAAAACAACAAGATGACCAGGTTTGTCCCCTCAACCCTACTGCGGAATTTTTCGACTGACTCATACCACAGGTTTCTTCTCTCACTCTGAGTGCTGCGCTACTCAGAGCTATCCTTGTGAATCATTTCGCTCATTCCGAAGCAACTAAAATGGCCAAATCCGTCGAGGCTACCCTCAAAGGGAGGCTGGACGACATGGAACTAACCGTAACGAAGCTGGAAGCTGAGCTTAAACAGTATGTCTCCATTCTACGATATCTTCCGTTTCTTCCCTGACTTTTCTATAGACAGGTAACGGACTTCATTTCGGCCTACAATTTTTTTTTCTAACTAACGGTGACTCATAGCAAACCCTTTATACCCAAAAAGTACAAGAATGCCAATCTTTCCGCGCAGAGCTTAGTCGCATGGCGCTTAAATCTGCAGCGCGCTCGATCTCACCCACCCGCTCCTCTTCTACCGCTCCTACCGCGGCCAGCGAGAGTTCCCGTCAGGCTGTTTCGTCGTCTGGTGCCTCAGTATATGGTGCTCCCCCTATGCCTGCTATGCCTCCTTCCACACCTACGCCAGTATCTCGCTTTACTTCTCATCACATGCGCAGCACCTCCGTTTCTCCTGGCTCCAGACCCGTCACCCCTGCACGAACGATGACTCCTGCTGTCCGTCACGAGACACCCCTCCGTTCCTCTAACCTCCGCCCTACCTCTCCCGTGCCACCTTCTAAGCCCCGAACTATGTCGTTCTCAACAACTTCACCTCAAAAAATCCACCGCTCCTATTCTGACGAGTCAGATAGAGAAGTGATCCATGAACGTTGGATGCCCAACCCCAACGTTGCATACAGCCCCCCTAACGGAAAACCCGTCAACTATCCGTACGCAACGCCCGCCACCCGCTCCCGTTCATCAGGTTCCAATGCAGCTTGATACCATTGCATCTGTACATAGACTTTTTGGTTTCTTTTCGGATTCACTCCAGCAGTCCCCGGACTACTACCCTAATATCTCTCTATTGCTATCTTCAGTCTCGCCTTGATCTGCTTACTGCTTCTGTCTAGTCTGGTCTCTTTCGCGTCTGTGATTCCTCGTCTCGCTGATCCTTGTCTCTCGTCTGTGACACTGTGTCCCTCATCTTCTCCCTCTGCTCCTCCTTGCGTTAATCTTCTTTTTCTGCTGTATCGTACATTATCCCCTTCTTTTCTCGTCTAGGCTGTTGGATGGATTTCTCAGCCACATTTCGTTCCAGTTTCTGTTACTTATTGCCTTTGACCTTCCACATGCCAAGGAGAGCATTTTCTCGTGCTGTTGGTCCAGCAAGCGCATATTTCTGTAGCATTGCATTTTCTTTTTCTCTTGTCTCGTTCTATTCACATTTGCACGATCCATTCACGACCACTTGGTCTGCAGATTTGGTAGATTTCTGCGTTCTACGTGGTGACGACTTTGGTACATGATTTGTTTACGATCGCTATAGAGTTAAATGACATTGTGACATTGATGACATTGGTGCTTTCGTCTGCTGTGGCCTTGGATTCCACGTTTTGTAAGTTTGATAGGTGCCACGAGCGGACCACCGAACATGGAGTTTTCTCATTGGTGAGCGGACGCCATCTTATCTACATGCCCTATCCCAATTCCTGTAACGTATTTCTGATTGGGTTTCCCCGCCATCCATCATCACCAATATACGGCCACCACAGCATAGAGCCCCTGAATCATAAACTGATGGCAGGGTCCAGATGATGATGGGTCCACGGCAAAGTACTTTCCTCCCTTTCACACGCGCACAGCATGGCGGCGATCACTAGCGGACGCGTAGTTGGTCAGAGTGACATATTGCACGTCATCACTTTCTCAGTCTCGTCATGGCGTGCCAAAATGGCCCAGGTTCGGTGGCGACGCCGCGGTCGG
This sequence comes from Nevesoporus exiguus, assembly GCA_038089155.1. Classification (NCBI taxonomy): domain Eukaryota; kingdom Fungi; phylum Basidiomycota; class Agaricomycetes; order Boletales; family Boletaceae; genus Nevesoporus; species Nevesoporus exiguus. Next base: position 12,017 of record JBBPKI010000372.1, read on the forward strand.
TCCGTGCGCGTGTCCTTTCACGTTGGCAGGTTCGTATTGGCAGGTTGGCATTGGCGCGGCCGAGACGGCGTGTTTCGATCCCCCTTGTCCCTTTTTTTGGACAGCGAAGCGTGTCGAGCCCCGGGCTCTATGGAACGCGAGAAGAACGGAACTCGTTGGAGTGGGTGACCTCGGGCGAGAAGGTTGGGATCGCGAAGACGCGACGCGCGAGAAGGCTTTGGAATTGGAACGTGTCGGCGTGTCGTGGGTATGTCACATGTACGTATACCCAACGAGCGCCGCTGCTGGAACGGAAGGGTATGTGAGTGTGTACTGGACGTTGGACGCCGCGACGCGATAAGGTCTAGCGTGCCCACGAGGAGCGTGCAAGCCACGTTGTGCTTTCAATAAAGGCACAGGGCAGTGCCAAGATACGTCATGGCACGCAGCATGCGCACGTACATATGCTCGACAACGACGGCACACGGGAGAATAGCGCAAACGTTGACCACACGTGTTTGTGACGCGCGCCATGACGCGTGCGGTGAGTCATTTAGCTCGAATTACGGATGATATGGATATGAACAGAGATATTGATATGGCCGTTTGAAAAACGGCGCTTGCAGGCTCAGGGTTTTGAGTGGGATGCGGGTCTTTCTCTGCCGGACGTGTTAGGTGTTTGATTGCAGCCCAGAAGACGTTGGTTGCGGTGCAGTGCAGGGTTTTCATCGACGTTTGCACGATCAGTGATCGGTACTCGAGTGGAACCGGTGGAGGGCCCGTTCGAATTGACTATGCAGAGGCGGTCACCGTTCCTTTGATGTTTCCATCTCGAGATCATCTGAACTGATATCGTCGCCCCATCTATCTTGGTGCCACCTGTCATCGCTCGGGCTCCTGAGAACGAGGTGCGCGGGTGGAAGCGTGCCTCGAGGCGCTAGAACGGTAGATTGACGTAAGGTGTGCACGTCGAAGTGCGAGTGCTTCTATCTGGATTAATGGGAGTTCGTGTTCTCGATGACTTTTTTTTCTTCTTCGAGTGGGCGGTGATAAGAAGATGCCAACGTCGGTCGCTATGTAATATATGTTGTTTGTTATGAATACTCTTCGACGAGAGTCCGAGTGGCTGATCGCGGATACAGAGCGATGTCGACGACGGGGATTCGGTGGTCGACGTGTGGTTTCTGTGAGCACTTTGGTATGCACCACGAACGTGTACGCTGTTCAGGCTTGGGTTCAAAGGACCATGACCTCCGAGGGTGCTGCTCGCCGAGATGATGTTTCGCGCTCGGCAATCCATATCTATACCCTTTTTTGTTCTCTCTCTTCGCGGCTACATACACACGTCACGGGTCTCCATGCAGTTGCGCGACTACGAGCGATAAAAGTACCACGCATGTACATATACGACTATAACGACGCGATGAAGGCGGATATGGCGGGCCCAATAGATGGTGCTCATATCCGCAAGGTTCACCAGCATCCCTGGACGCCCTCTTCCTCCGACGGAGCCCATGCCTCGTCGATGCAGCGTGTTGGTAGGGTCGTTGGACCGGTTTCGTCCTGAGCTTCCTGCTTCTTGCATCATATACGGGTGGAGGGGATTTGGCGACGGGCATGGCCTCGGGTCCGCGCCACCACTTGGGATTCGGGTGACGTTGGGTTGTAGGGACGGCCTGGTGTTGAGGACTCGCTAGTGTACATGTGATGAGCGGCATGGATGCATGTGCAATGTGCAACCACGTTCGCCGGATGGCCGCGGATACTGAGTCTCTCTTAGCTAGAGCTCACATCGCTGTGGCTGGTAGAGCGCTATTCAGGTATGGGTCATCTGTAATCAAGGACGATCGGTAAAGCGATCAATCGATGATGACAAAGTCGACTTGTCCATGGTATTGATCGAAGGCGGTCGACGTAGGCGCTCACATTGATGATTGAAATACATTCAGTATGTCACGACAAGACTACAGATAGATGTACAATATCGACTTGGGAGGGGGCACCGGCCGCATCGCACGCTCTAGGCGGTGACCTTGGAGGCGTGTTCGGTCTGTAAAGTATGCAGCATGATCAGTACTTGAGCAGTCGAGGAGCTAGTAGGAGATCGCTGCTGACATTCTTATTAAGGCCCAGAGCCTCCGCGATGGAGTTGAATTCCTGTTGAGATGGCTTGGCATTGCCCGCCAGGACTAATGCGGGTCAGCAAGCGCAGGAAACAAGCCCGAATGACTAGGTCACACACTGGCGTCGACGCGTTGCTCACTCAAACCGGTATGAGCTGCAAGCTGGGCATTGGTATAACCTGTTATGGGTTGGATTCGAGATTTGGGCATGGCATGCGAGGCGCACCTTTCCTCGCCAAGGCCGCGTTGATGGCAGAGCACTGAGCAGTCATGATGGTGATGGGCGTGGTGTAAAGATGGAATGGCCTTCGAGGTCCCCTTCTTATCTGGAATCGGGGGTCAGTAGAATAGGAGAGATGGACAGAGGCGGTTGCCAGTGGGAAAACATGTCAACACTTGTGTCATATTTTCCCAGCCCATCACGTGCGACTTGCGGGTGTTGGAAAAGTGAATGTGCGGGATTTAAGATAGTCCTAAAAGATAGCAGTATAAAGTGATAGTTGCGGGGATGGGTGTACGCGTACGGGTCCAGGAATGTGTTGGCAAAGGTACTTGAGACCGTTCAAAGCTTTGAGTAGTACACGCCTAGTACCCAATGGTTATTTGTGTTTGTTTGGCACCGCTCCTTCCCGTCTCGAGCCTTCGAGTTGAAGCCATCTACACCCCAGTGCCAGTCGACGCCCATACACTTTAAGTGCCATCAAAATGGTACGTGCTCAGCACCGTATACAATAGAACACTGCGAGATATGGAGCTGTCTTCTGTTCCGTCGATCCTGTGGAGATTGGATGATGGATGAGCGCGCTGACGGATGGATGTATACAGGCTCCCAAGAAGAAGGTCGTCAAAGAAGAAGCCGCCGTCTCGCTCGGTCCTCAAGTCGCCGAGGGAGAGCTCGTATTCGGCGTTGCACACATATATGCCTCGTTCAACGATACCTTTGTCCATGTTACCGATCTGTCGGGTAAGGAAACCATCTCCCGTATCACCGGTACGTTCTAGTCGTTCTTGTCCAGCTAACCATCATCTGACCCGTTTCGAAAGGTGGAATGAAGGTCAAAGCAGACCGTGACGAGTCTTCGCCGTACGCTGCCATGTTGGCTGCTCAGGACGTCGCAGCGCGCTGTCGTGAAGTCGGTATCACTGCACTCCACATCAAACTCCGGGCCACCGGCGGTACTGGCACAAAAACGCCCGGACCTGGCGCACAGAGCGCACTCCGTGCGCTCGCCCGTTCGGGCATGCGTATTGGTAGAATCGAGGACGTGACACCGGTTCCCACCGACTGCACAAGGAGAAAGGTAATTTTCCAAGGGATGCTTGTCCTCTCGTCCCGTCAGCTGATCGTGTTCCGATAGGGTGGTCGCCGCGGTCGTCGTCTGTGATGTCGTGTGGTCATGTTTCAACTTGCATATGAATACCGTCATAAAATGTCTTTTTCTCACATGTCGTCGCATGTACTCTGGTCGTAATCAATGTCGCTGATCGACGCGCATCAGGTGTGTCTGAGACACCTGCCCCGCGGTCGTTCGTCTTTTCTGTGGATCGGAAAGCCGTGATTATCATAATTCTCGGACGTTTTCAAGAGGGATATTCGTGTTGGATCCTTTGCTCCTCTTTCCCCGGATCCAACCGCGAAGGAATAACTATGTAGTTCATGCTAGTGTATAGGTTTTTGCGTAAGATATTAGACCCGACAATAGCGGGCCTCTGCTCCGACGTGTATGTTGAGGGACAAGGTAATATTTCTAAGGATAGGCCAACCATCTTGTAGGGTCTTTACCCCTGACAGGCATGAGGACTCTTTCGACGTGTTCGCTACCAGGGTTGCGACGCATCACAACGAAATCATAGACATCGATTTGTGAGTTTCTATATATTATCATCCTGTGCACGTACTTATACCACCAATGTCAAGGCGATGACTATTGAATCCGTGCTGGGCCAAGTCCACACTGCTCAGGAACTTCTTTTCAAAGGTCCTGTTGAACACGTCCGGGAGTATCGTAATCCAAACAACGATGGGAGCGACGGTTGTTCGGGCTTTTTGAGCTCAACGTCTTCTACGACGTCGCAAGCGGATCCCTTTAAGCACATCTCCGCAGCGTTGGCAAAGAGTGAAGTCGTCGGAGCATTCCACGATGGAATGAGTTGTACGGAACCTTCCATCACTCAAGTTTGATCATCGTTCCAGCTGCGACTGCCACTGCAGCAAATATATAGGAGTCCAGTCCGCGTCGATGATTTCCTCGAAGATCGAGCTGGATGATTATGGCAGCATACATACAGCTGCAAAGGAAACAACTGGAGAAATATACCAGGATACCACGTACCGCTCTCGACTGCCTTTGTCCTTTGCTTGTGACGACCACTCCGGCCGTCCCGATTGCAACCATAACTGCACTTGGCCATCTGTGCAGACATTCCAGAATCAGGGCTCTACGGTACTCTTATCTATGTTTGTTCTTTACCTCCCCGCGTACGTCTCCGGCTGGTTTGCTGCGCGACTTCGGACGAGGCCGATGAAGAGGGATCAAAGGCACAGTTTAAAAGGACTAGGAATGTCTGTCGTATAGCGTGGTGACCAGGTGAGTTTTTAAGGGTTAGTTTTGATGTTTATTAGAGCTGCAGCTGTCGTTCTGAGCATTGAAACCGCACACAGTCTGTGGTGGCAGTTTCTTGGTCAAACGCGCTTATTGATTTCAATCATGTTGCAAGTAACGTTAACTACAGCGACAGCGAATCTCGAACGGGATCGGCTGATTTGACCTCCTGTTCGGTGAATTGATCGTTGTAAAAGACGGAAGCGGCTATCAGCATCAGTAAAGATATTTGTTGACCTTCTTTTATCTGCATCGCACGAAGAGGGGCCGGTAGCATACCAGCGGCCACTCCATCCAACCCGGAATCAATTCATCAAGCGAGTAGTTGCAAACAAACCCGTCCAGCGCCATGAACCGGTGATGGAAGATTCGGGAAGTAGGGGGAAGGACGAACGACGAGAGCTTCCAAATAAGGGAGCTGACTAAGCAAGGGTAAACCCTTACACCCTGGACGACGCGAACTCGACCTCGCCGCCTGCACGTTTATGCTATGTGGTGATATCAGTCTCGACGGCCGTTTCTGGTTCCAATTCTTCAGTGCTCGTATCTGCTATGCTCGTGGTTCACCCCGCAAGCCTCTGTGATGTCTGCCTCGATCCATACATTCTCTCCTCCGAACCCGCTAATTCACCACACGCCATAGCGTGCGGCCATATTTTCTGTCTCACGTGCGTACAACCCTACAAGACACTCAGAGCGCTCTTTACCCACATGTCCCTGCTGCAGGTGTCTTCGGAACCTCTCTCCGAGCGCCTGTCCGCTCTGCCGAAAATCCTTCCAGCCCGACCGCGTCAAAAAACTGCATGTGGCTGGTCCACCCGAGCTTGACGGTGCTGCCGAAGAATCGATCGAGGCAGAAGCCACAGAACTCCTTCAGCGTGTCGCCCTCGTGTCCGGCGAGGACGTCCCTGACGTCGAAATCATCGAGGTCGTCACCGAAGTCGAAGAATGGCTGTCCAGCAACTCCACCGACGACGATTCTGTGAGTATCACCGCATTCTTCATTCGGTCGAATGCGGCCGCCGTGCTCGAGCTGTCGCTGGCACACGAGGCTGGCTCGTGGACGTGCTTCCTTGAAGCCGAGTTGTTCCGCCTTGTAGTGACACGTTCTCACCTCTCCCACGAGTTAGCATCGACCGCTGCGTGTATCGTTGGCCGCTCTCCAGCGATACAAAGCATTGCAAGAGCGTAATGAGCGAGACCATGCAGAGTACCGTCGCGTCCGCCGCGAGCTGAAAGCACATCGACGCAGCGCCCACCAAGACTCGAAGACGTCCCGCGCAGTTGAAGAAAGTCTTTTGGGCAGGATCGACGAGATTGAGAGTAACCATGCGTTGTGAGCGCTTCCCATTATGTCCGTCTATATAATGAGGAGGTGACGCTGACGCACTCGAGAACAGGGAAGTGAGTCACGTTGATTGTGAACGAGGATTAGGCACCGCTCGACTCACCTGTTCTTCAGTTGTCTCGGCTCCATGCTGAGGTCGATTCTCTCCGTGGTGACGCCCAACAGCCTTATCGTAACACTTCTAATCCCCTGCCACCACCACCTGAGCCGCTACCGCTTGACCGGTTTCCCGCCTTCGCCAGGCCAGGGGGGGCCGCAGATGCATCTGATCCTCTTCTATCTGTACCACCATTTCCGCCACCACCTCCGAGGACACAGGCTACTACTTCCGCTACCATCACCAACGGCTATCCGTCCATCACTGCCTATAGTGGAACAACACACACTCAATATGTAGCCCCTGCCCTAATTAGCCAACCGGTCGCCATTCCACACGCACGGCATGCCGAAGCTCCACTTGGAGAGGAACGGATCAGAAGACCCGCAACGCAGGAAGTCAACGGTACCCACCAACCTAAAGAAGAGAGGAGAATCCAGGCGGAATCCAGCCGTGCTGCTGAAGCGAGGTACGCGACCACGAATGGACGACCCAAAGTCGACCCCGGCCCAGTACAGGTCCGACGCGTCGTGCCTCCTTCTCCTGCCCCAAGCTGGGCCCACCATCCACTTGTTGAAGGAGGGAGATCGGACGAGGAACGAGAGACCCGACCAGGGCCCCGCACGAACGGTTCGAACGGCGTTTTAAGTGGCGGCGCTGAGGCGGATCCGCGGCCGACCGTGGAAGCGCGTCTCGCGTCCGCGGCGGCATACGTCCAGGGCTATGGTTCTGGCTACGACTCTGGCTTCCAGGTTGCCAATGAGCCCCCTCAGTCGTTTGTGCCATCGTCGTATGGAAGCGATCGGTCGGATCGGACGCGTGGATTCCCTGTGGAGGAGTCGCCTGATCATCCCATCGGCGGCCTGGGCTTAGTGGGCGTGCCACCACCAGTTGCAGGGATGGTGTCGACGCCAGACGAGGACGCTACGCCAGTCAGCCGAGCTAGGCGGCTTACTAGGAGAAATACGACGCAGACTGTCGAGGGGGAGCGATCAGCGCGGGGATTGGGTGATCAGCCCCTCCTGGTTATACCGCAGAATGGTGGTGCCAGGAGAGCACCCACACAGATGATCGACCAGGTACTCGGTGTCCGACGTACTGTGACCGAAGGTGCGTTGCGCCACAGGGTCAATGGCGTGGATGACCCGGCAAGGCACCGCAGGGCCGTGAGTGGGGTCGTTGCGCCGCTTGCTGGCGAGAACGAGAGTCCAAGGAGCGAGACTACGTGGGGCACGGTACAGACGTTATCCGGCGGCGACAGCATCAGTGGAGGTAGCATGGACAGCCTCGGGCTGCTTGTCGGGCTCCACAACGGTGGAGTCAGGGGACAAGGAAGCATCCCCGGTTCGTACGTAGGAGGTGAGGACTCGGGTGGTAACATTACTGGCGAGAGAGGTGAGGAAGATGAGATGGAAACGCCTATCATGCCAGGCAGCTTACCTCGCTCGGAATCGGGTGTATCGAGTTTGGGCCTTGTCAGGGAGGACGAAGGGGCTCGCTCTGGCTCGAGGAATCGCCGCACACTTGAGGATACCACGGCGCGCCGTCGGCACGCGTCCCGTACAGGGAGGAACCCGCAGGCATCGGAAACAACGCAAGATCGCCAAGTACGCCGTGCGAGGAGAAGCGATGGAACCAGTGATCACCATCGCCACGCGTCGCAATCAAGCATCGCGGAGGCTTTGCGACCTGCTGAAGATAGTGGCAGAGCTGTCAGCATCTCCAATATCAGTACTGGCACCAATGCACTATCTCTGCATTTCGATGCCTCATTTCCGACACATGACTATCGAGGTCATGCGTCGGCTGGACTTGAAATTGTTGCACCCACCCCGATCGTCGGTGGACCCAACATTATACACTTGTGGGCTAACCGCACGTGAACATAGAAGGCTTTTTTCACCGGATATCTGTTTATCGCTGACTTTTTTGTTACACCTCTCCGTTATACTCATCGTGGCCATCATCTCAAACATAAGGCGTTCAGTGTTTGCTATGGAATTATCCCGGAGACCATATGGTGCATGGTTGTTGGTATTTGTGTATTAATGTTATGTTTGTTTTAGTATACACGGGTTATTATCTACTACCGCGATTTCTAGAACAAGGACGGGAGAAACTCCACACTGGCGCTGACGCTCAAACACGAATATTTGTTCATCTACTCCGATGAACTCTCGATTTTGATCCATGCCCCTTCATGTCTAACAAATCTAGGTAAACACGAGGCCCCCCATAGCGTAATTGGTTCCCTGATGGCAGAAACACCGCATTGCAAACGCGTCGCTGGCCCCTGAAAACTGGACGTTCATCTTCGCTGATCTTGAAGACGCACACCATATCGCCGACGTTAAGGCATGTCCCGTAGTACCGTCGTAGATAAGTACCTTTTCGTCTTTTCATCCTTGGTCGTCGCGCTTTAATACGACCTTTTGGGATATACCGTTTCTGAGGCGTCGCACGTGAGACCCTCCCTTCTGGAAGGTGGCTTCTTGCTCCTGACAAAATATGAACGTTCCCACCGACCTGGTCTTCTCCTTCTTTCCTTATTCTGTGTTCATTCGTCGAGCCTCTGTGCCGAATTCGGCGTGGAGTTGTACCGAGACTCAGCGAGGGGGCATTGATATGGTCGAATCTGTCGTCAAGCCAATCGATGGACTGGTGAACAAGTGACAATGTGTCCGACCATCTCGCGCTCCGAATCGTGTACGCTCAGATTTCTGACGACCACACAGCTTGGCTGGTGCAATCTGCCTGCTGAACATGGGCCAAGGCGTAGTGCCGGCGCGGTGGGTAAATGATCGAGCCAACGAATAGGTTTATCGCTCGTCGTACGTTACTTTCTCCCCCAGTGTTAAACGCCACTCGTGACCCGCCGCCTGCCACACAAGTATCCAAGGTGGAGTAGAGGTGCCTTGTCATGATGATGCAGTATCACTGGCGAATGAGCTGTGCCACGTTTGCTTACTGCCAAAGCAGTGGCATCCGTTCAGGCCCTAATGATGATTCTTCACGGTAACGGGGCGCCACGAACTCTCTTCTATTTGTGTATCGACCTCGAATTGCTGTCATCTCATGATAGCTCTCCTATAATTAGATTCCTTGATAGTTGTGCGACAGCGAAGGCCGATTTGGTGTATAGTGGTTACCCATGGTGGGCCACGGCCAGACCACCATTACATGGGCATCTGTTCCTCTTCACTCTAGCCCCTGAATCTTTCGTTTGATTCTGACTAGATGTGAACCTCAATTCACCTCACAAGGAAAGCTGCAACAAGGAGGGAGTCGGCCCTTTGTCTTGTTCACGGCTTCAGCAGACCGGACGCGGAGCGTTTCCGTTTCGCCAACCCAAATGCAAACGCCGAAGACTATATGTAATTAGGACACTGTTACACTCTTCTCTGCTGCCTGTACTTACATATCGGTAACTTGGCTCTGGCGTACCCGTACCCCACGGTTGGCTGACGGAGAACGCAAGATATGCCTTTGCCCGACTTCATGCCATTGCACAGCTTTCTCCCGTTAACCGTTTCACTACCGAGGAAAGTACTACAGTTCCTAACATGCTCTTCTCTGCCACCGAAAAATACTAGGTCGTCGCTCCCCGGCTCAAACGTACCAGGGGACCTATGGGTTTCACGGTCATTCACTCACCGTGAAGTGAAGGACTCCTCGCGAAAGGAGGCAGATGGTCGAATGTGTGATAGGTCCTTGGACTTTCCTTCTGAAAGTCACCCACTCGATAAGCCGTAGTACGACATTAGTGCTTCCCGGTACTCGCGCGCTCACACTCCAGCAAATTCTTCCACATTCTGACATTGTCAACGACATTGCGCTTCAGGAGTGACGGAATTATGATGTTATGGAGCCCAAGGGAGAGGCGAAGCTCGGGTAACTTGTAGGTGACATCAAGGAAATAGCGGCCGCTCTGTCTTGATCGTTATTCTTTCCTGCTATCTTCGTTTTGACGCACAAACGCAGAGTACTTCGTAGCATAATTACAATATCCTAAATACACACCCTGTAACAATGATGTGGCAGTGTAAGATGGTTGACCGTCAGTTGAAGGTCCTGTCTCTAGTTGATCCCGCGGTGCGACTTGATCTCAATTCGCTTTATTCCGCTGCTTGTTATTTCTAGTTGCTGTGCAGAACTTGATCCATCAGATATGCTAGAAAAAAACCTCCGATGGGAGTGTGGAGCCAAGCGTTAAGCTACCGGGCCACGATGCACGGCGATCCTGATACCCGGTCCGGTGGCCAAGGGTGATCATCCGCCACAGTGCGCCAACGTTCGTGCTCAAAGTATCCGAGAGACTTTTTATCCTTTGGAGCGTGGGTGGACGATGTGCGGCCATGACTGACGTCGAGTCGGAAACGGTGTCACCTCGGCTAGCCTAGATGTCATCGTACCGGCCAGTCTGGATCGCGGCCAGGGACTTGCTGGAGATCTCGTGAAGTGGTGGACGATCCGACAGATGCTGGGGATAAGTGTCACATCCGGGGGTGCAAGGCACTGGACCCGGGTCCGCTGTTATCCCGTTGGAGCAGATCAGAGCCACCGCGGCTGGTAGTTGGGCCAGTGATGGAGGCCAGCGCCGGACCTAGGGCGACGAGGGGGGAAAGAACACAAGTAGGGCCGCAGATCACGTACTCCGCTATGACTCGAAGAGGGCTGTGGGGAAGTGGCAGTCAAGGGACTCCGGTATGCAAACCAAGACACTGTTTTCCGATGCAATCAGAGATCCGAGCAGAAAAAGCACCCATCCAGTGGAAGCCTGCCGCCAAGAAACGTGCGCTGGCCGCATTGCTCGCACGTCACATCCATCACCGCTATCCCAGCGGAAGGATCCGGGGAATCACAATAATGCCTTGCGGAAAAGGATGGAGAATGGACCCATCTCCGGAAAGAATCATGTGTGTCCCGATGGCTCCATTCCTTCCGGCGAAGAGCCGTCGCGGTAGCAAAGGCGTCTGGAATGTTGTCGAGAAGTTAGTGATAGTGTTCCCGGGGCGACGCTTCCGCAGCAGAGCAGACAACAACGCAAGCACCGCTCACCAGAAGCAGACCATGGCGACAGCGACACCCAAAACTGTCTGGCGTAGACACTCCTGCCACATATCACGTGTTCCGCTGGGAACGAACCTTGAGTCACGTTAGCCCCGACTCGGAGTCCTACTATCAGCCATGGATGCGCAAGTACAGCTTGGAACCATTCCACATCACGGACAACGTGGAGAACGAACCTGTCCGGAGAACACGCAGCAAAGGGCACGGGACGGTATGCGCATTAGGACCAAGTTCACGCTGGAAACACGAGGACAATAAGGTCGGCCCGAGAATCGTCTCAGATATCGCCTCCCAACCGGAAGGGGTTTTCCGAGTTTGTGGCCATCCCCCATTATCTCAGAAAGCCCGAAATGAACCAAGTGCGTTGGATAACTGGGTAATGTCTTTATCTGGCAAATACCTAATTTCTGATGCACAAGTTACAAGTATGTAAAACGGCTTCGATCTCACGTCGCTTAGTGGCCTCGTGCCTGCCTTATAATGTTGCCAGAGGCCCAACGTTGAAAATGCCCTGGCTCGGTGCTTGCACCAATCCAGTCCGTTGAACACGCGCACTCGGCCTGGCTGTGGACTCGCTCGCTCTTTATATCCGTTGCCTCTCCCGTTGGTTCCTTTCTTTTCGTCAACTATCTAAGGGGGTCCTTAACCAGTCCCTCTCTTCTCTCGGTCATGCTGGTCCTCGGTCCAAACTCGACGTGCGACGTCTGTCTCGAGTGCTACACAACTGGGGCCAACGTCCCTCATGCCATCTCGTGCGGTCATGTCTTTTGCCAAAAGTGAGCCCGTTGTTATCGAGTCGATCGAGAGGCATCTCATCCGTGAACGACGCATGCTAGATGTCTCGACCATCTGATGCAGCACAAGTGCCCCCTCTGTCGCGAGAGGTTCTCGCCTCGTGATGTTCGCAAGCTGCACGTGGACCGCGACTCCTCGACGGCTTCGACCTCGACGAGAGCCACCGAACAGCCCTCGGAACCCGCGGTGATAGCACCACAGATCGACAACGAATCTCAACGTCTCCTCGACGACATCGGACGCATCGTCAAGGAGGGCGGAAAGGTCAATGATATTAGGAGGGTGATCGACCAGTGTCGAGCGTACTACAAGTCGCAGCCTGACAATCAGGTCCTTTCTCTCACCGTTTCATGTCCCTGAACCAGCATCTTATGTTTTCCCTTTTATTTTAGTACACCCCCGTCAGGGTCAGCTGTCTCCTGCTACATAATCTGCTGGAAGCCCAGCGGAAGCTAGTCGCACAAGCGGAGCAACTACGTGAAACAACGACAACACGTGACGAAATACGCGATCGCTTAACATCAGAACTGGAAGCGATCCAGCTCAAGTATGACGATCTGGAACGTACGAGTCATGATGAGAAAGAGACCGCGCTTGCGATTGAGAAAAGTCTCAGGGAGCATTATGATCAGATGAACAATTTTTGGAAAAGGTGGGTATATCGTTACGAGTACCCTTATTTATCGCTAACGTCTCGGTTATAGCCAAGTGAGTATATCCATTCGTCTTTGCGTGATCCGCCGCCTGAGGGCCCATTCTCAGATGGAGTCTGTCAATCAAGAATGTCGGTCTTTACGGGAAGAACTTGAGCGATGTCGCTCGAGTGGGACGACAGCTCCGCCTCGTGCGATAGAGCTTCAGTATCTCTACAGGAACGAGCCGAAACGTTCCTATTCTGGCAGCAGTGACCTGATGTTCTCTCAAGTGGAGACAGCCAAGGGCAAAGTTATCGATGATGAGTTTGATTTTCATCTTTCCCCCCTTGCAGAGGTCACTGCCCCATTGGTTTCTACGGCGCCTTCCTTGGTGGCTCTCGCCGATGACTTTGATCAAGATGAGACGATCAAGGCGAAGCGCATCAAGTCGCCTATCCAAGAGGAGCCCGAGCTGGAGTCCGAACTCGAGGAGTCCACCTCGATGGCGTATCCATTCCCTCCACACCTTCTACCACCGACGGCTAAAGTTGATCCTATACCCATACCATCTCGAACGCCACCCTCTCGCCAGTCAAGTGTCATGGCTATGTCAGTTACTGCGGATTCATGGCCATCAGGTATCTCCTGTTCCAAACCAAGAGATGACATCGTCATGAGCAGCCGGCCCCCATCTCCCAGTCGTCGCTACTCTTCTGACCGTACGGCAACTGTGCAAGGTCCCCGTCCCTGTAAGGACGCATACCCACGCGAGATGACAGATGTGAAATGGCGGGACCCTGCGGAGATGGTGACCAAGGGTCACCTTGTATCCAAGTTGCATGACCTGCTCGACAGCCCTAGACCCATGTCCCTCCAACCACATCGCGCGGACTTCCAGGAGCCGTCGCTTCCTCGGCCTACTCCGCGGACGACGCCCTCGCGCCCGTCTTCCACTGCACAACAGCTCCCTGGCGCCTCATCAACATCGGTCGCACATCATCCGGACGATGCTAATGGAATCAACGGGAAGCCGCTAGTGCGGGCCAGCGACGCCGCGATGCAACTGGAGAAGGAGAAGCTCGAAAAGCTCCTGAAGGAGCGGCGTCGGCTGCGCGAAACCAGCTCGATGTCCAGCTCGCTCAAGGATGCGACCAATGTCCCGCATGAGGCGTGTCATCTCTCCCGGCATGGGTCCAAGAGCGGTGGCAAGAACAAGGGGACATACCCCACACCCTCTGAGACGTATGCGTGAGGCCCGTGTCCACGAGTCCTTTGCATGTTTTTCGGCATATCGTTTTCAAACTCCTCATCGGACATGCTAGAGTGCGATGGATCGCCTTCTTCTTTCTTTTCACCATTGTTTTTGTTCATCATGTTCATCTCTAAGGGCTTTGGCGCAGCCGAACTTGTTCGGTAGGGCCCAAGGCTGAGTAATATATGTAACGTAATCGCGATACC
>JBBPKI010000373.1:0-26087 GCA_038089155.1 Nevesoporus exiguus
CACTTCCATCACCGTCAGCGGCACCATGACCGCGACAGCAACATGACGGCAACTCAGCCTCAGCAACATGGCAGTGAAATGACGACGATGACGTCATGCACGTGGCCAATGCCACTGCACAACGACAACAACGACGACGGCTATGCCCTCGCGGTGGATGCAGCAGTAGTAGACTACCACCACGACTGCAGCAGCGCAGCAGCACGACAGCAAAATGACAACAACAGCGAAGCCCTCGTGGTAGATGCAACGCCACCACCACCACCACTACCCCACGACAGCAGATGGCAACACGATGGCAATGTCACGCACGTGGCCAATGCCACTGCACAACGGCGATGATATCACCAGCGACACAACGATAACGTGGCGTCAGCAACACAATGGCAAAATGACGACGATGACGACATCATGCGCGTGGCCAATGCCACCACACAACGGCGGCAACAGTGGCGCCCTCGTGGCTGATGCAACACGACTGCGATGATAGCACCAGTTCTCGGAAATGATGTGGGTGGCCTAGGTATGTCCCCTGTGTGGCAATTATGCTGCCCATGCTGACTCAACTTGTCCTCAGCCAGCGTGGTCGTAGCACGCAATGCTCGTTACGCCGCCTGTTTCCCCATCATCTTCCACTTGTTTTGACTCTGTCACTATCATTCTCATGCATCAAATCATACTCGACCGTTCCCGATGCTGTCTGGACCTCAAAATAGCCTCCTGGGCCTCTAGCCTGGTGTTGCATGTTCATTTTGTCCAAGCACTCATCTCCATCATCCTCAGGTGTCCTGATGAGTCTGGGAGCCTCTGTGTGCCGCCACTTCGCTGCCCAGGTCATCTACATGTCGGAATGTAGAAATTGTATTGGGTACCTTTGCTGGAATCCAAGAATTTTTTATGTGACCCATATCATAAAGACACTCATGATGTACACACACTATAAATTCAGAAATTGTTTGGAAACTGTGCCAACCATGATATGTACATAGCAGAGATTTCACACATAACATGAGAAGTGTGCCTACCATGTATTATGACAGTGTGACATTGATGTGGGCATGTTAATTGCTGGGGACCCTTTGTACCATGGCATTCTTACATTACCTACAAAATAATTGGTGCTGTGTATAGCGTACATACCAGTTGAGTATACAGTATGTATAAACTGAACATTCCTGTATGTTAGGCTTTTATGCATGCAACTGGTATTTTGGACAGTGATACTAATGTGTACGTCTAGGTACCAAATACATAGATGACTGCTCTAAGTGAACAATAGTATGAGCCATGTCCACATGTGATGGTGACAGGCTTGTATTTGGTGGAGTAACAAATGGATTGGCTGGTGGGAAGCATCAACATTGCTGCTTGTGCCAGCAGAATGTAAGAGTATAGGGACATCACCTTATGACAAGCTCTGCCACTTG
Source organism: Nevesoporus exiguus (assembly GCA_038089155.1). Classification (NCBI taxonomy): domain Eukaryota; kingdom Fungi; phylum Basidiomycota; class Agaricomycetes; order Boletales; family Boletaceae; genus Nevesoporus; species Nevesoporus exiguus. The sequence continues at coordinate 1,428 of JBBPKI010000373.1, forward strand.
GGGGGATAAGGACATGTGGAGAACACTGGTTGCAGCAGGGCCAATAGTAGGACAGAAGATACTGAGATGGAAGGATGTCTTGCTAACCTTAACAGTGAACTTAGACTCTATTGGCGAGTGAGATCAGATTGAAGTGTGCATGAGCATTGCCAGATGAGCGCGACATCATACTGTAATCGAATACACAACACTGATACACTTTTTTCTTGCATAACTGGATTGCAGCATCTACCCAACAACAAAAACCCATGTCTACACAGGTGAAAGTGAAGGGGAGAAGACGAGCTATAATTATGTAGTTGGATGCATTGATCACAGGAGGAGGATAAAAAAGTGCAGTATGCTTGATAAAGGACTCCTGAACGAAAGAAAGAGTGGCAGAATGGCCAAGAACGATGGAAACACCCCTGTCACTGTCTGATTTTTCATCAAGATCAAGATCTTCAGTGCTACCACCACCAAGCCATTCTTGTATGAATGTCCCTTGTATGAGAATTCTTGAATTCCAATACCACCACCTTCCACTTGGAAACTCCGGATAAGTGCCAATAAACATGATCCAGAATGCATCTTATCCCCAGGACCACTCTGGAAGGCCTGAATCCTCCATGTGTTTGATGAGCCAGGATTCAATCTTTTTAGACAGTACTTTCCAGTGGCCTGTATCAGTTGGGTCAAATGCTGCTGGGAGTGGCAAGAATGTGATAGGTAAACTTCAAGGGAGACATTCTGTTCCAGTGCTATTGCTGATGCTATATTGAGGGCTTTGGGGATGCTACACCATGTCAATTCATTGCTCATTGATTCCAGGGGTCAAGACTCACTGCACTCACACATTCGGATTGCTCGAATTGATATACACTCCATGTATTTGCACGTACAACAGGTGATATGAACTTATTATATTCTTCAGACAAAGAGACTGTAATTTGAACAGGTTCCTAGAAGTAAATGAGTGGAGAAGGACGAGCAAGGAGGAAAGAGAAGCATGGTCTGCCCATGTATGAGGTTCTGAGGCAGGGGTCCAGAGAAGTAGATAGTGACCAGTAGTGGTTGGAGGAATGCTTGATCATTGCCAATATATTTGACATCAGGAGAAATCCATGTTTGAGCGGGGGGAGATGTTGTTGCTATCTTTTGGTTCAGGCTGTGTGAACGATTTCAAAAAACTTCATCTGGTTTGGGTTCACAACCTCCGGCACATGACCAAAGCTTAGCATTGCTGCAGCACCTTGCCTCTCACACTTATTGTTGGATATCAATCACTTTGTATTGCAGCTTCGCACCACAATGAAAGCGCCTCTAAAAGACCTTATTGATGGGAAGGGTGTGTATATCATCATATAGTCCTGTGTTACTGTCAGGAAGGTAGTCACCCTGGCCTTTCTAGTGTTCTGGTATGTGGGCAGTGAGTCTGCTTGAATAGTGAGCTGTTCCATCTGTCCAAAGGCAGAAGGCTGACACCAAGAATTCAGTATGAAGCATATCAAGAGTCACCAAGCATCTCTTACCCACCAGCACCATCTCAAACTCCATGTGAGTGGTCGGACAACTCTATCAGGCCACTGTGTCATGGCAAAGCAACCCCCACCTTCCCCATGTCACGACCTACTCGAAGACCCACAGCATGCACATCAGACCAGTGAATCTATGGATGTCAATGAACAGGCATGGATAGGAGGCATACTGGATGACAGTGAGCCAATGTCTGTGGTGCAAGAATTGACACCTGAGATTTCTCCTGAAACCTCTGGTTTTGAAAGCAATGAATTGATCTCACTGAATGAACTTTGGCAGGCTATGTCTGCCAGCTGGCATCAAGTTATCAATGGTATGCGGGATCTTTTTGAGGAACTGCAAGATGCTCTGAACTCGGGCAACCCACTATTTACCACACCCCTCTCTCCACTTGATACATCCTCAGATAAATATCTGGTGCATGATACAGAGTCTGATTTTGGTATTGAGCTTCCTGGTAAGTTTTTTTTTTCTGGACAGGGCACCTGTGTTAGCTAATGTTTATTTAGATGATGAGTCCCAAGAAATTCCACAATTGACGTTTGTGAAGGCAAGGGTGTCACCTGATGATCCAACATACCCTTGGCCAACAAGAGAGGTAGGCTTGATTTCATTGCAATCATATGAATATTGCTGATCCTGTTGGTTCGCAATAGCATTTCCTTACTTCACTACTATTTAGTTCTCCAAGACTGCCATTCTCTCAGATGCAGAAGATGGCTATTCTCGACTGGGCCAAAGAACTTGGCACACACCATATGCCATCCTTCCATTCACTATAGTCATATGACAAGGAGGTAAAAAAAATGGTTGGTGACCCCACAGATCAGATTGTATCTCCCCTTGGCAATATTTTTTATATGAATGACATTGCCAGGGCAATTGTGAAGGTGAGCCTTCTGTGATCGTTGAGCCAAAACCTGTTGGTTGACATCATGACATAGGACTATGCAAATCCACTCACTTGCCTTGCAATGCAAGACTTCCCAGAAGATGGTGGAGGGGGAATGTCCCAGGTATTTCATGGAGGGAAGATGCTATGTGAATTGCCATCTTCCCCTGCTGTTCATGCCAATGGAAATATATACTTTACTGGTGAACTATTACAGGTGTTGTCTGGTGGGTATTTTGTACCTGAACAATTCTTTTTTTCTAGTTCTCTTCCTACTTCTTCCACTGAGGTATCCAAGGGTTCCACTGGGTCGACACAAGCCAAGACCAGAGAGCTCTTTGCTCTTGGATGGTCTGCTGTATGCACCAAGGTAGGCCAGCCATCTGGAAAGTATTTTCTGTCAACAGCTAATAGTCTTTAGGCTGGGTTTATTGTGAGTGATGTAAAGGAAATCATACCAACCTTGGTGTTTGAGAGACTGTTTGATGAGTTTCATTCATTAGAGCTTGCATGTGGGCTAACAGAGTCATCAAAGAAGCATGCCTCTTTGGAGCTGAACCTGTGGCGTAAGAAGTCAGGTGGTCACATGGTTTATGTGGTCCCACTGATCATATTCATGGATGACGTTTCTGAAAACATCTCAAAACAGTGGAACAAGCACTTTGTGATATATATGTCAAATGCAAACCTACTGCGCGAGATGTTAGAACAGGAATTTTTCATATGGTTCATTATATTATCTCTGCATGCATCCCCTATGGAATTGATGTATGCTATGAAACAATCAATATTGTATGTCTTCTACTTGATAGTCAATCGATGTCTCTTGTTACCTGTTGACTTAGAAAAGCTTGTACTTTGGGGATCATTGCCTGGGACTGTTGAGACAATGAGGAAGTTCTCTTAGTTTCATATGGGCTCTTTCTCGGTGGCAACAACCCTATACAAGCAGAGGAGTGCAGTCAATCTGGTCTTGGCTTCAATTATTACTGTCGGACATGCCATGTTGGAGGGACAAAAAAGTTCAAGGAATCTGATGTAGGCTATCACAGCTTATTTAAGGTTGGGTGAGCATTCATTCTGTCACTTGGATCTAATTTATATTGTTAGCCAGGCATTCCTCACACTCCACATGAGACAAAACAAGAAATAATGGCACAGCTTAACAGTGTGCTATTGCCAGGTGCAGCGACAAAAGTTCAAGCATCAGTGTCAAGCACAGGTGTCCATGACTTGTTGTCTCTGGGAATCTTGAATATGATCATGGAGATGGGGAAACAGCTTCACAAACCAGGATCTGGTAGTCCAACCATGCCAGAAAACAAAATCAAGGCTGCACTGGAGAAGAGACTCAACGAACTTCTTGGAGGTCATGGTTTGGAAGACATGATAAATCCACTTCTGGGCATGGAAGGTATGTATATTCTTATAACTTTGTATTATCATACTTGTTAATTTTCATGCTTAGGTATTGACATTCACATGGATACTCCAACAGAGATTCTCCATACCATTTTACTTGGCATGGTTAAGTATTTCTGGGCACAAACCATTCACCTGATAGAAAAAGCAAAGCTAGTTGATCTTTTTCAGAGCTGCTTGGATTCCATTGAATGCAATGCACTCAATGTGCCCAGCCTAATTGCTGATTATATTTGTCGTTACAGGGGTGCATTAATAGGAAAATATTTCAAGAGTCTTGCACAAATTATGCCATTCATTATACATGATATGGTACTCCAGACAGTTGTAGATGGGTGGATGACAATTGGAGAGCTTGTAGTCCTTGTTTGGCATACAAAAATTGATGATCTCAAAGTTTACCTTGTCTGCTCTTTTTTTGAATGTGCATTGTTCTAACTCCTGACCAAATTTCACTAGGTGCGGCTCTCTCAGACAATTGAAGACTTCCTTAATGTGACAGTGATTTGTGCCCCCAGCATTGTCATCACCAAGCCAAAATTCCACTTTCTTGTCCACCTTCCAGTATATATCTGCCAATTTGGGCCTGCAATTATCTTTTCCACTAAGCACTATGAGTCATTCAATCATGTTTTTCGACTGACATGCATTCACAGTAGCCATCAGGGTCTGAGCCATGATACATGTTGGATATTTGGATGGTTTGACATCCTCAAGCATGTCATCACTGGAGGTTTCTGGTATGAAAGTAGATTACAGAAATGGATCCATGCTGGTTCATTCATGCTGGACTTTCTTTCTGATCATCCAGCACAAGCATGCTTACTTGGCATCAACTTTGACAATACTGCAGACAACTTGAAGGCTGTCACAGGTAATTGGTGTCATATCATGTATGCACACTTATAATATTCATCTTTAGGAACAGGTCATATTGTCTGTGTGGCCTCCACAATCCAGAATCAAGGGATGCTCCAACTTTTGGAAGCTGTCTGATGGGATCATACTCAGTGTGCAAAAATTGGGATGACTCCACCTATGTTAGCATGTCAATTAAATCACAAGTATTTTCAAGGTGATTCACTGATAACGAAACATGGAGACAAAGTCAAGCTAACAGGCCATGTCATCTTTACTCACCCTTCATCAAGGCCTGAATTCATGATTGGTTGCATACTTGAAATTCTGATTGGTGATGCCCATGGTGGTACTGTTGCACATGTTGCTATTCAACTATTCGAATTTGAGCCAATTTTACATGCCATGCTCCATGTCCCAAAATTGCATTTAACTGATGAGAAGGTTGTCATCCATTGCAAAGTGAGCTTATCGAATGAGACCTATGTTTGTGTGTATTCTTACTTTGGAAGGACATCATATGCGCTGTCAACTTACAGCACAACTGCATGGACTCAAAGTGTGTGACACTTGCACACTGGACTGTTCAGCAAGAAAGGATCTCAATGTCATGGACAAAAGCTGTAATCCATCATGAGGATACACCAGATTATTTGCTCAACACCTTCTCGATTCACAACTATGCCTTTATTTCTGCCACCTTGCCTGCATCATTACAAAGAACACCTTTGCATGTTGCAGCTCAGGATGTCAAGAAGGTTCACAGAGAGGCAGCCCAGCAAATTTGACAGAAAAAATCCCAAACTACATCCAGCCCTGCTCTTGCAAATGCACCTGTCTTCAACCATCAGACAAAGCCAAGGCAGAAGCAGACCAATGTGATGGCTATGAGGCATCAGTCTAGCTTACAAGCTAATTCTGCGCAGCTGGCACCAGCCCTTCCACAAATCAATCTATCTGACCTATGGGCAGCACCCATTCAGCCCCTAGCAGCCTCTGTTCTGACCAGCATGTCTGGCGGCCCAATGACTGGTCCCACCACTTCTGCTCAGGACCCATCCATATCCAGTGTTTCATCACCACATCCACATTCCACTTTTGTAACCTGGAGCCCAGCTTTTCTTGACCAGGTCTATACCACCTTCTCTGGTTCAGGCTCCATACCATATGACCAATACTCTACTGCCACAGGCACATCATGCTCCCGCTACCATGACCCAAACCAGCTTGTCACCATTTAGCAGCCCAAACCCCATTCCAACCAGGCCCCCATCCAATCTATCTTTGTCTTTGGCTTCAGTCAATATGTCTGGTGTGCAACCCCTGCACAATGTGAGTAGTCCCCCCACAATCATTTACTCCATAAAGCAACCTGGATCAAACATAGGAATTGTTGGTGGAGTATAAAGCTGCTCACTTGGATACTGATTGATCCATGACTGAACAGCTCTTCATTGCCCTCCTTATCACAATATATATCCTGGCCTCCCTTGCATCCCTTCTCCCAGCCACCATCCTCTTCACCAGAGCCTTAACTCATCTCCTCACTGCCCACCATAACTAGCCCCTCTCCAACATGTCTATTGGTTCTTTTTCTGCTTCTGCTCATACCTGTCATGTATTTGCTGAGTTTCTCCCTCCTTTTCAACATTGTCTACTTTATTTTGCTTTGTTGTCTTGCCCTCCTCTTCTTAGAATTATAGGATCTACCCTGGTTACCAGATCCACCACTAGACTGGAAGCCTTGATTGCCATAGCCACCTCTTTAAATTCGACTACTTGTTACTTAGAACAGTTCCCCAACCATCACACTATCTCTGTCCCCCACCTGGATGGTGCCCACACTGGACTGCAGCAGATACATTCCCACCTTCTTGATGCTCTTCTCACAGTGGGCTTTGATTGCACCATAGTCTTCCTTGATTTAGAGGATATCTGGCCCATCTTTCAACCCATCTATGCTACCCTCACTGACAAGGAGCTCAATGAATATGAAGAGCAGGACCTAATCCTTCATGCCCCTTTTCAGGAATGACTTGCCTCCCCTGCCCCATCCACACATGCACCCACCCCTATATGAATGTCCATCCCTCATGCCACTTCCATCCCTCCTGCCAGACAAAGACTTTCTGTCCCCAACCACATCCTACCTTCCCCACCTCACCCCAAGATCACTCCTGATAACCTTGCCCTCACTCGCTGCTTTCAATGCCACATGCTCAGCCACTTTCACAAACACTGCCCCCAATATTGCTGCCCAAAATGTAAACTCTGGATGCCAGGGGATAATAGTAATCAGTGCTCTATTTACAATGCAATATGTGCCACCATTGGGGTCATTCTTCCCCTTACTGCCCCTCCACAAGATGTGCTGCTTGTGGGGCAATGGGACACAACAGAAGCATAGATGACATTGTCCTTGAATCTGATCCTTATGACTACAAGGTCAATGAGGGAGATCTGGAGGGACCTGACAGAGATTAATGGAACTGGGTCTGATATCGAAGCAGGACTTTGAGCTTATGAAGGGGGTAATGTTATGGTTTTCTTTCTCAATGGTCACCTCCTAGTTATTTTCTTTCTTTGCATTTGGGAGGGACCGATCACACAGGAAGTCTACATCCCTTACTTAGTCATCCTGTATTCAGATGACATCAGACTAATCCCATTACTATAGCATTCACCTTCACAGCATTCCCATCTTTGATATCATTTGGACATTGCCTCCTCCATCACCATCTCTCTGTTGGGTGATGCATTCTCCTCACTACCATCTTGATTGATAGTTACCATCTTTGGCTGTGTGCTCAGCCACCTTTCACTAAACACTATTTATATTGGCAACCCATGTACAGTAAAGCCTCAGCCAATTCTTAACACCCTTGTGGTTTATCTATTGCCTGCTCACTTCACTCACCTACATCAGGAGAGAGCCTTTGCCCCCTTGCCTGCCTACCCAGGAGAGTGGCCCCTAGTACTCGGCAAGAGTACTCCTTTAGCTCAGTGAGAGCTTTGCCTTCATTAATAGCAAACCCAAGTTGGGTTGCCCTACTAGTTGAGCATACTCTAGAGGAGTATTGTCAGCCAACTCAGAGGAGTCGCCCCACTGACTGGATCTTTCTATAGCCTACCAGGGATGTTGTGCCTCTCTGTCAGTGCCTCCCCTGCTTAGGTTGACCCTGTGGTCCAGTGGTAGAAAGGTTGTCATAGGCATAGGATATGCCACAACCGTTACAAAGACAGGTGGTTACACTACTATCCAGGAGAAGCACCACCAAGGCCTCCAACACCCCCACCAGTATAAAGAAGAGTCGTCCAAAGAAATCTCTTCAATCTACAGCATCTACACTCTTACCTCCTAGGCCAAATAAGAGAAGGTCTAGAATTTGACCCTGACATCCTTTTGGCCCATCATATAACCAGTGAACAAGCTGTGGAATTCCATAGACAAGTGATAGCAGTTCAACTGTACAAACCACAAGATAATGAAGAAGCCCTTAAACTTCTTCAAGAACTTGAAGCAGGACTGGTAGCCTTAGAGAGGATAAACAGCCCTACACCCTCACCAAGCCCAGAGCCAGAACTGGCTCGAGAAGAAGAACATCATGTCACTGCACCCATACTGGAACCTGCTCCCCATTGTCGACTCAGAGACCGACAATTCATCCAACAATCTGCTAGAAGACCAGCCCTCATCCCCAGACTGAATCTCCCAATCACCTCCCACACCCACTCCCACACCAATGGCAACCACTGAAGAAATCCAAGCCCTTACTGATATGATCAGTAACCTCCAGGCACAAATCCACACCCTGCAAAAAGCAGCAGGAGTCAGGAAACAAGGAACATAGAGGTAAAAGTCAATAAAAAAGTAGAATCAGTACCAGAACCTGGGTGCTACAATTGAAGTAGAATGAAGTATGACAGATGGAAAATGAGGATGCAATTGTATATTGATGCAAATACCAAAACATTTACTACCAATAAAGAAAAATCTATCACCATCTTAACAAGAGTAGGCCCCAAAGAAGGCAAGAAAGACATGTACGGAGCAGAACAATGAGAAAGACAAAACCTTACTAGATTCCTAGATGCATTAGCAGTGTGGCCCTCTACAAAAACCCTTTGGGATGTAATGGACCAAAGGTTCAAAGCCATCAATACAGCAGACACAGTCCAAGGATGATTTGAAAGATGTCATCAATACAAAAATGAAGATATCCAGAGTTTTCTAACCTGATGGCTAGGAAACTATTACAACACCAAAGGGGATCCAGCAAAAGATGATCCAAATGGAGTCTGCCTGCTTGAAAAAGTGGTAGACTCTGACATCATGAGATAGATTTTCTACACTGGACAAAGAAAAAATTTGTATCCAGGATTACATGGAAATCCTCATGACTCAAGGAACCAATATGGAGTCATTCAAACTAAGAGGAAAGGAGTCATCCAAACTTGGACAAGCTTCACAAAGCAACTATCAGGAAAGACAAGCACACATGTATGGAGGAAGAGGGCAGCCCATGGATATAGGGGCTATGAATAAGAATTCCAAATGCTGCAATTATACAGGAGAAGGGCACATGACCCATAACTGTCCCAAACCAAAAAAGGAATGCCCAGAATGCAAATTCCTAGGAGGAGGACATAAGGTCAATTGTAGAAGAAGAGGAATGGAAGCATCTCGACCCCCATGCATATGAGCAATGGGGCAAGAAGAAGACAAGAAAGGAAAAGAGGTTACCCCTGAATCTCCAAAAGGCGAAAATGCAATAAAAGGCATGTCATATGACAAAATATGTGCCTACTTCTTCAATCTCCACCATACAGAAATGAAGAAGCAGGGAAAATGTTATGGCAACTGAGGAGTCTGGGACCTCAGGAGCTGAAGAAAGACACTTCACTAAATACAGAAAATAGTTTCTTCTCTCTCTCTTCATATGTACAGTATGGACAAGACTTCAATGATGACTCAGACACTTTCTCTACATGCTACTCTCCAAACTCAGAGCCAGAATCTTCTATTTACAGAGTACATCTACCCTCTACCAAGACTGGGTCTCCAAGAAGCAACTGTGAAGGTTCTTCAAAGGAGCTTGCTGCACAGGAATGCAGGCTTAATTCAGTCAAAACAAAAGAAAAAAATATTTATCTAGATTCTGACTTCCTAGATTGGATTCTTTTATGAAATACCAAAGTGCAATACAAGATCCTCATGAATATCTCGATAGCACATCCCACTACCAAGCACAAGAGACACCAGTGCAAGGCCCTATTGGATAGTGGCACAAATGAAAATTTTAAAGCAAAGCTTCCCTTAGAAAAACTTGAAAGGGAAATCCCTGTTTTCAATGTCAATGGAACTAAGAACTCTGCTGGAAGTGTCATGTACAAAGCAGAAGTTATCCTCGACTACCAAGGACACTGTGAATGCCTAGTTGCTGAAGTAACCAACCTAGGCAAAAACCATATGATCCTAGGTTATATGTGGTTAGCAAAACATAACCCAACTATTGACTGGACTAAAGGAGAAGTTAAAATGGCAAGGTGCCCCAGATTGTGTTATATGCTATCAGATTGAGGCACACATTTGGCAAGAGAAGGAGAAGAAGAATTAAAGCATGCCTTGACCATGCATCGATTCATTAAAAATCTTGAGAAGCCCAAGCCAAAGGAACCTACCTTAGAAGAAATGGTTCCAAAAGAATACCATCCCTTCCTGGAATTTTTCAGCAAAAAGGAGTCAGAGCAACTTCCCTTACAGAAACTGTGGGATCATGAGATAAAGCTTAAGCCCAGCTTTCAACCAAAAAAGGCTAAAATCTTCCCAATGAGCAAAGACGAAATGGAAGAACTAAAAGGATTGATTGATGAACAGACCAAGAAGGGATATATTTGTCTGTGACACTCACCACAAACATCCCTAGTATTCTTCATACCAAAAAAGATGGAAAGAAGAGACTGGTCCAAGATTACTGTTACCTCAACAAGTGGACAGTCAAAAATAACTACCCCTCCCCTTGATCAGCCAGCTAGTAGATAAACTCCAAGGGGCCAAGCTTTTTACAAAGCTAGATCTCCGATAGGGGTACAATAACATAAAAATAAAAGAAGGAGATGAATGGAAGGCACCATTTTTCTTTCACTCTGGAGCTTATGAACCACTAGTAATGTTCTTCAGACAATGCAATGCCCCAGCCACCTTTCAGCAAATGATGAACAAAATCTTCACTGATATGGATGGAGTCATCATTGTATATATTGACAACATAATGATTTTCACCATGAGTGACAATGAAAAGGAACAAGATAAGATTGTCCAAGAGGTCTCAAAAAGGCTTAAAGAACACAACCTGTTCCTAAAGCTGGAAAAATGCTTTTTCAAGCAGAAAGAGGTCAAATTCCTTGGAATGGTAGTGAATACTGAAGGAATTAAAATGGAGAAAGGAAAGGTGGAAGCCATCCTTGAATGGCCAACACCAAAGAATGTCAAAGGAGTCTGAAGTTTCCTGGGACTCGCCAATTACTACCAAAGGTTCATTCAAGACTTTTTAAAAGTCTCTCACCCCCTGAATGACCTCACAAAGAAAGACCAACCTTGGCAGTGGGGGCCCACAGAGCAAGAAGCTTTCGGTTCACTAAATAAAAGCTTCACAAGCACACCAATTCTTGTATACCCAGATAACAATAGTGAGTTTCATCTGGAAACAAATGCTTCAGACTTTACAACTGGCATGGTTCCTTCCATAAAACAAGAAGACAAGTGGCACCCAGTGGCCTTCTCCTTTGCTTCTATGACCCCTAAGCAGAGGAATTATCCGATTGCAGACAAGGAAATGCTCATAATTATTCTTGCCTTAGAACAATGGCGATGGATGGATGATGCCAACCTGAAGTACTTCATGACCAAACAAAATCTGAACCAACCACAAGCCAGATGGTTGCAATGGCTATCAAGGTTCAATTACACCTTAGTCAACAAGCCTGGATCCCAAATTGGAAAGGCAGACACACTCTCTTGATGAGAGGATCATGCCATTGGCATAGATGAAGATAACAAGGGTATCCAGATGATCCCTGAAAACAGAGTAAGGGTACAAAGGCAAGGCTTCACAATTGAAAGAGAAGAAAGAAAACTCCTTAAAATAATAGTTGAAGCACAAGAAGAATAGAAGGGTGCAGAAAAACCCAACCTACCTAACAAAAATGGAATTTTGTATCTTGGTGACAGAATCTTCGTTCCCCCCAAGAAAAACCTGCACCAAGATATTATCACATTGTATCACAACTCTCCAGTCGCTGGACACAGCAGTGCAAAGAAGACCTGGCAAGTAATAGAGCAATACTTTCAATGGAATGGCCTTTGAGCCCAAGTGAAAGACTACTGCTCATGCTGTGACAGGTGCACTAGAATGAAGCCAGAAAATAAGGCACCCAAGCAAGAGTTAATCCTGAACCACATTCCAGAAGATCCTTGGAAAGACATATCTGCAAACTTTATTACCGATCTACCCCTATCAAACACCTACAACTCTGTTCTAGTCATAGTAGACTGATTCTCAAAAGAGGTGAAATTTATCCCCACCAATAAACCTATTACAGCTTTGGGAACAGCCAAGCTATATAGAGGCCATTTCTGGAAGCACAATGGTCTCCCTAGGTCCATCATCTCCAACAAAGGACCACAATTTGCTTTGCAAGTAATGAAGGATCTTGGCAAAATGCTAAAAATAGACCTCAATATGTCCACAGCATTCCACCCACAGACAGATGGACAAACAGAAAGGGTCAACCAAGACCTTCAGCAATACCTTTGGCTTTTTACAGCCAAAAAACAAGACAAATGGGCAGAATGGTTATCCCTGGCACAATTTTCATACAATAATCACCAGCATTCAGCCACCAAGAAGATACCATTTGAGGTTACCAAAACCTATGAACCAAGAATGGATATTGAGCCCATTATTACCAAAAATGAGACTTCTTTGTCTTTCACACAAGATTTCTCCAAGACGCTTGAGCAAGCTAGAGAATCCCTTAAAAATGCTCAACAATCAATGAAAAAGCAAGCAGATAAGCACCACACCAAGGTTCCAGAAATGGTAGTTGGCAACATGGTCTGGCTATCCACTGAGAACATTAAACTCAATCAGGCATCCAAAAAGCTCACAGAGTGATGGATTGGCCCTTATGAAATCCTTTCATTCACAGGATCTAATGCTGTCATGCTCAAATTACCATCTACCCTGCAAATTCACCCTACCATAAATGTTTCAAGAGTTAAACATTACAAAGAATGTCTTGAAAACCAACCCGTAGTAGCCCTGGGACCTGTTGTGGGCACACAAGAAGGGATTCCTGAGTTCGAAGTTGATTATATTGTAAACTCTCAACTTAAAGAATGAGCTTTGGAATTCCTGGTACATTGGAAGGGCTATGATGAGGAAGACCACAAATGGGAACCTCAGAGCCATCTCACCAATGCCAAGGAGGCAATCAAGGACTTCTATTTAACCAACCCTTCAGCACCTTGGAAGTTGAGGATGCTTCAAATGGACTTCAATTCCTTTTTATCTTCTTATCACAATGTCACACAACCCTCCCAGGTTCTCATCAATTGCCTGGAATGCAATTCATAGGAGGGGGGTAATGTTACAATTTCTCCACTTATCTTATCTTATAAAGTCACATGACCACTATCACATAACCATGGGACATGTCACCTGACCAAGTCTAGGTCATTACCTTTCACTTCATTTACATTCGTTCTAGACCCCTTATCTCCATGCTTCTTTAATTACTGTTGCTCTAGGCTCTTATCTCTAATTCCACTCCACAGTGATGTTACTACCTTAGTAAGTCTTCACACACCTACCCTAGAGTACTTGTACATATATAAACCCAATGTTATCAATGACTGGACTTCAGTCAAGTCCTGGTTGATTTCCCTATCTTCCTCTTGATTCTTAGCAAGCCTTGTGAGTGGTAGTCAAAGCCTTAATGGGTGTAGGTTGCCAACAGCATCCAATGCTATCACAACTCATCCAGTGTTATCCCAGTCATCCTGATGTTATCCTGGTCAACTAGATGATTTCCAGGTACAATTCCAGCCAGGATTGTCACCTATATGACTGAGTTGTGCAGAAACTGGCCAGAGTTGGTTTATACCAACCAGGATCACTTCCTGGTGCTATTTACCAGCATGCTGGTGACTGGATGTGTTTGTTTGTGACCAGTTTATACCATTTTGGAGCTGGTTTATTTGTTTTTATATATTTAATGCTGTTTTATACTCACTGAGCACTATATAGGCATGTCATTAGTTATCTAATATAGTTTTCCCTCCTCTGCTTTGTTAGTATGCCTGGTATAAGCCTGAACACCTGGTCCTAGTCACCCCTTGCTGTCTGCATTGCACACAGAAGCCTGGGAATGCATCTAGAAGTCCAGAACCCAGTCCCTTCTAGAGAAGGCCCCTATAGGAGTTGTTCACACTGGTGGTACACCCTTTCTTGTCCATTTCCTATCCTATTTCTGGCCATTTGTGGTGTTTTGAGACTCCCTGGGATGAACACATTGCCCCATTTTCTTTCTACCACTTCACACTGAAGCTCATTTGAATCTTTACAACTGGAGCCCACTGGGAGGGAGTCCAGCATTTCATTTGGCCTCACTCTTCCACTATTTCATTCCATTCAAGCTTGAACCTTCCCTTCTCCACTGCTATGCTTGTCTGCCTGTCTCCACCACTTACTATGCCTTCCAAGCCTTGATACCACCTTTCTCACTTCCTTTCAACCCTATTTTACACTATCCAGTAACATTTACAACACTTACTACACATTTGACCCTTATTTCATCATTTATGTTACATCTGAGCCTTTAAGCATTTTGTTATGATACAGCTGACATTTATTTTACCATTCTGGGATACTTCTGATATGCCCAGATTCACTGGCACAGCATGCCACCTTCTCTGGTTCTTGGAGGATGTTGAAGAATTAGCAGGCTGGATTGGCTTTAATGATCAAGATACCATCCAGCTGGCAATCTGGTATGTGGTTTTTGAGGAAGCAGAGCTATGGGAGATGATGGAGGAAGTATCCAACCCAATGTCTAGCTAGTCCCAGTTTGTAAAGGTGGTGAAGCAACTCTACCCAGGATGTGAGCCAGTGTTACAACTATCATGTGACTGTGGGACATGTCACCTGACCAAGTCTAGGGCATTATCTTTCACTTCATTCATATTCATTCTAGACCCCTTATATACACCCTTTCTTAATTACCAATAGTCCAGACTCTTATCACTCCACAATGACATAGTACCTTAGTAAGTATTCTCACACATGCCCTAAAGTATATTGTTGTATATAATCTAAATCCAAATGACAACTGGACTTCAGTCAAGTCCTGGTTGATATCCCCACATCATTCTCTTGATCTCTAGCAAGTCTCTTGAGTGGTAGCCAAAGCCTTAACTGGTGTAGGTTGCCAACATTAGGACTTGCCTGTACTTGCTTTCCCTACCACTCTACCTCATTACCTCACCATCTTTTGTGACAACCCTGCACTCTAGGGGCTAAGGGATCTCTTACTACTACCACACTTCACCTTTCACACACATTTGCACTCTCTTTTCTTTTATGTATACCCTCACTGTAAGCAAGTGAAGGTCAACTGAGCCTTAAGCCAGTTGTCAAGGGGTGGGCTCAAGAGCCCTTAAATGGTTTAAACACTACCTGCACACATTTCACATTTGAAGGAGCTTTGGCTTGTGTCCACATGAGGCACATTCTTTCTAGAATTACTAGTACATGGTTGGTAACTGGTGAAAGAGCAGTCTTGTGCCCACCAGTCCAACTTACTCTATGATTTTGTAGACTCTAGTCTGGTGGCTGTTGATCAGATAGAGTAGTTGCAGGAGTCAACAAAGATCCTTGCAACTTTCATGATAATTTTGGATGTTTCAACAAGATCCTGCTAAGTCTGAGGAGATTGAGGTTTGCCACCCCTCTGAGGAGACCATCATAGCAGAAAACTATGAGTGTTATGATTTCTCATCTTATCTTATCTTATCAAGTCACATGACCACTATCACATGACCATGGGACATGTCACCTGACCAAGTCTAGGTCAATGCCTTTTACTTCATTCACATTTGTTTCAAACCCTTATCTTCCATGCTTCCTTCATTACTGCTATTCTTGACTATGACATTATTAATGACATAGTAGATTAGTCAGTATTCCCAGACCTGCCCTAAACACTCCTGTATGTATATAAACCAAATGTCATCAACAACCAGACTTTAGTCAAGTCCTGGTTGATTTCCCTAAATCATCCTCTTGAGCTCTATAAGCAAGTCCCTAGTGGTGATTGAAGCCATAAAGGTTTAGGTTGCCAACATTAGAACTTGACTACCACTCTTCCATCACTGCTTATCTCATTACCTCACTGTTGTTTGTGACAACCCTGGACTCTAGGGGCAAAGGGATCTCTCTACCTACTACCCTTCACATTTCACACACACTTGCGCATTCTCTTACCTTTTTATGTATATCCTCACTGTAAGCAAGTGAAGGTCAACTGAGCTTTAGGCTGGTTGTCAAAGGGTGTGCTCAAGAGCACTTAATTGGTTTTAAAACTGCCCTTGCATGTTTCATTTTCAAAGGGACTTAGGTCCAATGTCCACATGAGGCACATTTGTTATAGAATTACTATTATGCATCTGGTCATCATCAAAAGAGTGGTCTTGTGCCCAATGACCCAGACTATATACAAATTTCGATGACTCTAGTCAGGTGGCTATTGACCTGATAGGGTAAAAGTTGGTGTTGACAAAGGTCCACACTTCTTTCACTTTTCATACAAATATTTCCAAGAGATCCTGCCAAGTCCAAAGAGATTGAGGTTTGCCTCCCCTCTGAGGAAACCATCACTGCCCCTGACTACGAATACAGACAGGAGTTTTCCTTCAATCCGAACAACAGATATGTAGACCAATATGGATGATTCTGCTGGTTCAACAACCAATATGCACAGAGAGCTAGATCTCTTTCAGCTCTAGGCCAAAGACTCTCCTCCACTCCAGAATTGAAAAGAGTAAGCAACTCCCAAGGATCCCCCTTCCCTGGATATGAAGATGAAGAAGAGTGGGTACACTACTATCCTAGAAGGGAAGAATATTGCACACCAATACTGCAACCCCTCGTCAACATTTTCAAAGACATTGACTTCCTTCCATATCTCCTAGATCAAATCAGAGAAGGAGAACCCTTCGATGAAGGACTATTACAAGCACATGGCATCCCTGAAGACCAAGCTCTTGCATTCAAAGCAAAGGAAACAATAGGCAAAGTACTCATCTCACAGAACAAACTTGAATGGTGTAAGCAAATGCCAGGAGAGTCAGCACAAGCCTTCACCACAAGATTGCTTGGATACTACTATGACACAGGAGGAATTCCTGCCAACAAGGACCTACAAGAAGTAAGAATACTTGAAAGAGCACTCGAAGAAAATCTGGCCAAACAAATATATCTCTCAGGGTGTTAAGTCCGGACTCTCTGGACTCAAGTCCAATTGGAGGTTCGGGGGTACTGAGGGGGTAGTAGACTTGCTAGTCTCAGAGGTGGACTGAAGTCCAGAGTGGAGGAGTCGAAGTGGAGTTACTCAGGAGGACATTGGTGCAGAGCTTATGTGTTGTGCCCTTGAACAGGTCCATGTCCTCATATTTTGGAGGATCGGAGTTCTGACAGGAGGAGGAGATGGAGATCATGACGAAAGAGAGGAGAGAGGACTAATTTGATATTTGTGCTAAAGCTACATGACAGAGTGTACAGGGATTTTATACTAGGAGTTCAGGAGTGAAGTATGCCAGAGTGCAGCATAGGAGCTGTGTTCCAAGGCAAGCATTAGAAATGTACAATAAGGATGAGTAATACTATAAAGAGTTCTGGGTCCAGGTATAACCAAATACCAGTCCAAGTACAGCATTGGTCTGAGCGGAGGAATAGAGCTCCAAGCACAGAGGAATGGAGATGGACTGAGGGAGTTGGAGTTGGCCAGAGTTGACTGGAGTTGACAGGAGTTGAGGCCAAAGGGGTCAGAGATGGATGGAATGGCACAGGATATGACACAGGGGAAAGAAAGTCCTGTATTCAGGATTATATTGAAAAAGCAAAAGAGATAGGGTCAAGATTGGAATCCTTCAAGTTAAAGAAGACAGAAAAGGTCCAGCAAGGTTCTCCCCAAGGAAATACCTATTGAGAAGGACAAGCCCAAACATACAGTGGAAGAGGACAGCCAATGGACATAGGGGCTGTTAATAAGAACTTGAAATGCTACAATTGTCCAAACAAGGGACATATAGCATGCAACTGTCCAAAGCCAAAAAAGGAGTGCACGGAGTGCAAATTCCTAGGGAGAGGGCATAAACTCAATTGCTGAAACAGGGCACAAGGACCTCAACAAAGGCTGCAAATAAGAGGAATGACAGAAAAAAAGAAGGAAGAGGAAAAGAAAGAAGAGCCCAAAGGAGAAAGGGCTATAAAAGGAATGGACTATGATGCAATGAAGGCCTACTCCTTTGACCTCCACAATATGGAGATGAAGAAGCAGGGAAAAGATTACAGCAACTGAGGAATCTGGGACCTCAGAAGCTGAAAGAAAACACTTTAAACACAAAAAATGGTTTCTCCTCTCTTTTCCCTTATATACAATATGGACAAGATTTCAATGATGGCTCCTCTACGTGCTACTCTTCCAAATCTGAACCAGAAAGCCCTATTTATAGAGTACATTTACCATCCACTGAGATCAGGCCTCCAAACAAGGAGCTTGCTGCATGGGAATGCAGGCTTAATTTGGTCAAAGAAAAAGAAAAAAATATTTATGAGGAAAGTTTCCCAGAATGAATCCTCTTATGAAACACTAAGGTGCAATATGAAATCCTCATGAACATAATTGCACATTCCACTACCAAGAACAAGAGACATGCATGCAAAGCCCTCTTGGACAGTGGTGCTAATGGTGTCTTCATTGACAAAATATGAGCCAAAGAAGTGAAATTACCACTACAAAAGATGGATAAAGAAATTCCAGTCTTTAATGTAGATAGAACAAAGAACTTTGCTGGATCAGTCACTTACCAGGCAGAGATTATCCTTGACTACCAAGGACACTGTGAACACCTAATTGTGGAAGTTACCAATCTAGGCAAAAATAATATGATCCTAGGTTATACTTGGTTGGCAAAACACAATCCAACCATAGACTGGACAAAATGGGAAGTTAAGATGGCAAGGTGTCCAAGGTCCTGTTACATGCTTTTGGACCAAGGAACACAATTAGCTAAAGAGAAAGAAGAAAAACTCAAGCACACTTCGACCATGCACCAATTTATCGAAAATCTAGAAGTCCCAAAGAAAAAGGAGCCAGCTCTAGAAGAAAAGGGTCCAGAAGAATATCATTATTTCCTAGAAGTTTTCAGTGAAAAAGAATCAGAACAACTCTGCCTTAGGAAACCATGGGATCATGAAATAAAGTTGAAGTCTGGGTTCAACCAAAAAGGCCAAAATATTCCCAATGAGTAAGGATGAGATGGAAGAATTGAAATGTTTTATTGAAGAACAGACCAAAAAGGGTTATATTTGACCTTCCAGGTCCCCCCAGACTTCACCAGTCTTCTTCATATCAAAAAGGGATGGGAAGAAGAGACTAGTTCAAGACTACTGTTACCTCAATGAGTGGAGAGTGAAAAACAATTATCCCCTACCCTTAATAAGTCAACTAGTAGACAAGCTGCAAGGGGCCAAACTATTCACTAAGCTAGATCTATGCTGGGGATATAACAATATCAGGATAAAAGAAGAAGATGAATGGAAAGCAGCCTTTGTTTCCCACTCTGGAGCATACAAACCTCTAGTAATGTTCTTGGGACAATGTAATGCTCCTGCCACCCTTCAGCAAATGATGAATGAGATCTTTGCTGACATGGATGGAGTTGTCATCATGTATATTGATGACATAATAATTTTCACTAAGATGAATGACAAAAAGGAACATGACAAAATTGTCCAAGAAGTCCTCAAAAGGCTAAAGGAATACTACTTATTCCTAAAATCTGAGAAATGCTTTTTCAAGCAAAAAAAAGTCAAATTCCTTGGAGTGATAGTTAATACCAAAGGAATTAAAATAGAGAAAGGGAAAGTAGAAGCTATCTTCAAATGGCTGACACCTAAGAACATCAAAGGAGTCCAAAGTTTTTTAGGACTTGCTAACTACTACTGAAGGTTCATTCAAGACTTCTCAAAAGGCTCTTGTCCATTGAATGATCTCACCAAAAAGGATCAGCCCTGGCAGTGGGGACCCATAGAACAAGAAGCCTTTGATTCATTAAAAAGAAGCTTCACCACTGCTCCAATACTTGCTTATCCCAATAATAATAGTGAGTTTCACTTGGAAATCAGTATGTCTGACTTTGCAACCAGTGTGGTCCTTTCAATTAAACAGGACAACAAGTGGCACCCAGTTGCCTTCTTCTCTGCCTCTATGATCCCTGAGCAGAGGAACGACTCAATTGCAGATAAGGAAATGCTCACAATCATTCTCGCTTTAGAACAATGGCGACATTACCTTGAGGGGGCAGAAGAATTCAAAGTATGGACAGATCACGCCAATCTCTGTTATGGAGCACATCCATCTGGACTGTTAATGACAAAGGTTCTTTGTGAGGAGGCACTTATGAAGAGGCACAACATCTCACAAGGAATAAAGAGGCAAAATAGAACAGTTGAGGCGACTGTTCAGGCAGGAGCAAGTCCAGATAAGAGGAGATGGAATTGTGCAGGTCTAGCTTGAGGTTTACAAGCAAAGTAACTAGCTACTTATATAGTCCAAGGAGATGTGCATGGACCAAGATAAGGGTAGGCATGGAAAGAAATAGAAGCTGATGGAAAAGAGAAGAATAGGAACGAACTACTGTAGGTGGCTAGGTGAATCACGACAGCATGCGAGAGAACACTGTTAGGAGGTAATTGTCCAGTTAAAGGTTAGACTACAGAATATAAAGTGAATAGGAGAAAGGAGACTCAAAGACAATCAGGAAATAGATGTACTTCCCATGATGGAATGGATATCAGAAAGGAATGCAAATGGTAAGAATGAAAAAATGCAGTATAAGTGATAAAATCGTACCAACCTCCAATACTTCATGACAAAACAAGATCTCAATCATCAACAAGCAAGAGGGTCACAATGGCTGTCTAGATTTAATTATATCTTGGTCAATAAATCCAGATCTCAAATGGGAAAGGCTGATGCTCTCTCTCGATGAGAGAATCACACCATTGGTATTGATGAAGACAATAAAGGTGTACAAATGATCCCTGAAAACAGAGTAAGAGCACAAACAGGATACAGTTTCATGATTGAAGGAGAAGAAAGGAAACTCCTCAAAAGAATGGTTGAAGCTCAAGAAGAATGGAAAGACTCAAATAAGCCCAACCTTCTTAATAAAGATGGCATCCTGTGTTGGCAATCTAGACCTGTTAAGGCTTCGGTCACTACTAATCAGGCTTGCTTAAGAGTCAAGAGGAAGTTCTAGGAGAATCAACCAGGACTTGACTGAAGTCCAGTCATTGATGACATTGGGTTCTTATACTACTTACATGGTTTAGGGCAATGTGTGACTACTTACTAATCTACTACATCATGTATGATGTCATAGACCTAGACCAACAGTAATTAAAGAAGCATGTCATGTAGTGTTCTAGAATGAGCAGTGATTAAGGAAGCAAGTGTGATGAAAGTGAAAGGGAATGATCTTAGACTTGATCATGTGATAGTTCCCATGGTCACGTGCAAGTGATCATGTGACTTGATAAGATAAAATAAGGGATGAAATCGTAACATCCTGTATCTTGGTGACAGAATCTTTGTCCCAAATAAAGAAACTCTGCACCAAGACATAATAACACTCTATCATGATTCTCCAATTGCCAGACACAGCAGTGCTGAGAAAACCTAGCAGATAATAGAACAGTACTTTCAGTGGAATGGCCTTCAAGCCCAAGTGAAAGATTACTGCTCAAGGTGCAACAGATGCACATGAATGAAGCCAGAAAATAAGGCACCTAAGGGAGAATTAATTCCAAACCCAATTCCAAAAGGTCCATGGAAAGACATATCCACAGACTTTATTACTGATCTCCCCCTTTCAAATATCTACAATTCTGTTCTAGTTGTAGTACATAGACCGATTTTCAAAAGAGGTGGAATTTATCCCCACCAACAAAACAATTACAGCTTTGGGAACAGCAAAACTGTAGAGATTATGTATAGAAGCACCATGGTCTTCCCAGGTCCATCATCTCAGATAGAGGACCACAATTTGCTTCCCAAGTCATGAAGGATCTCAGCAAAATGCTCAAGATTGACCTCAATATGTCTACAGCTTTCCACCCTCAAATGGATGGACAGACAGAAAGGGTCAATAGAGACCTTCAACAGTATCTTTGGCTTTTTACAGCCAAAAAACAAGAGAAGTGGGCAGAATGGTTACCCATGGCACAATTCTCATACAACAATTGCCAGCACTCTGCCACAAAGAAAACACCATTCAAAGTCACAAAGACTTATGAACCAAGGATGGGCATCAAACCTGTCATTACAAAAAACGAATTGTTGTCCTTGACCTTTATGCAGGACTTTTCCAAGACACTTGAGCAAGTGAAAGAATCTCTTGAAAAAGCTCAACAATCAATGAAGAAGCAAGCAGATAAACACCACTCCAAGATTCTGGACTTGACAATCAGAGATATGGTCTGGTTGTCAACAAAGAACATTAAACTCAATTGGGCCTCCAAAAAGCTCACAGAGTGATGGATTGGCCCTTATGAAATCACAGCATTTGCAGGACCTAAGGCTGTCACACTCAAACTACCTTCCACCCTGTGAATTCACCCCACCATAAACATCTCAAGGGTTAAACCTTACAAGGAAAGCCTTGAGAATCAGCCCATAGTAGCCCAAGGACCCATTGTGGGCACACAAGAAGGACTTCCAGAGTTTGAGGTAGACTATATAGTCCACTCATGCTTTAAAGGACATTCTCCGGAGTTCTTAGTACACTGGAAGGGCTATGATGAGGAAGACTATATGTGGAAACCTCAGAGCCACCTCTCAAACACCAGAGAGGTGATAAAAGGCTTTTATTTGTCCAACCCTGCAGCACCCTGAAAGTTGAGGATGCTCCAAGCAGACTTTGATTCCCTTTTCTCTTCATATTCAAATGTCACAGAACCCTCCCAGGTTCCCTTCAATCACCTGGAATGTGGTTCATAGGAGGGGGGTAATGTTACAATTTCTCATCTTATCTTATCTTAT
This sequence comes from Nevesoporus exiguus, assembly GCA_038089155.1. Taxonomy (NCBI): domain Eukaryota; kingdom Fungi; phylum Basidiomycota; class Agaricomycetes; order Boletales; family Boletaceae; genus Nevesoporus; species Nevesoporus exiguus. The sequence continues at coordinate 24,505 of JBBPKI010000373.1, forward strand.
CAAGTCACATGACCACTATCATGAGACTGTGGGACATGTCATCTGACCAAGTCTAGGTCAACACCTTTCACTTCATTCACATTTGTTTCAAACCCTTATCTTCCATGCTTCCTTAATTACTACTATTCTAGACCATGACATCATTAATGATGTAGTAGATTAGTCAGTATTTCCAGACCTGCCCTAAACACTCCTGTATGTACATATATAAACCCAATGTCATCAACAACCAGACTTTAGTCAAGTCCTGGTTGATTCCCCTAAATCATCCTCTTGAGCTCTATAAGCAAGTCCCTAGTGGTGATTAAAGCCATAAAGGTTTAGGTTGCCAACAATGAGTATCATCAACATGCATCCTTTGATCCCAATGATAAGTATTACAATGAGAACAGGGGACATCACTACTTCCCAGTAGAATGACACACCCCTTTCTTACCACCTCTGCTAGAAGAAGAAGAAGAAGAATTCAAGGAGTACTCTCACAACCCTAATATTGGCTATGTGGATGCAGACAGGTGATTACACTACTACCCATGAGAAGCTCCAGAAAGAATCCCCACTCCCTCACCTATTCAAAAAAGACCCATCAGGTGAAATCTTCATGACCTCTGCCACCTCCACCCATATCTACTAGATCAATGTAAAAACAAAAGTGTGCTTCTATATGAAGTGGTAGAAAGATGTGGGTGATGTGTTCATCCCAGGGAGTCACAAGGCAATACAAATGGCCAGAAATATGAAAGGAATGAATAATTAAGAGTGTACCACTGGTGTGGACAACTCCTATGGGGGCCTTCTCCAAAAGGAACTAGATACCAGACTTGTAGATGTGTTCCCAGGCTTCTATGCACAATGCAAACAGTGAGGGAGGACTAGGACTGGGCATTCAGGCGTATACCAGGCATACTAACACTGAGGAAGAGGAAATCTGTATTAGGTAACTAGTGACATGCCTATGTAGTGCTCAGCAAACATAAAACAATGTCAAATATACTAAGCAACAAAACTGTCCCAACATTGGTAACATTTTGATTGTTGGACTTATAGCATATGCACTTTTGATGCTAGTCCCCAAAACCCAGGTATCATTGGAAAGCCCTACTCAAGGGCTTTCCAAATATATATACATTTATTATGTAATTCCTTCCATATCGGTCAGTATTTACATAATTGTTCAGACACCTCACTGGGACAGTTTTGTTGCTGACCTCCAATATTATCAAAATCAAACATTGCAGCAAGATATCATATAATAATGGAGTCATGTGATATACAAGAAGTTTAATATGGTATAAAAAACCCAAAATACAACCACTTTGTCCTTACCCATCACCATAAAATACATTTTTATTAATCAAATCAGTTAAATTGTTATATTTTTGAAATTGGATGATTCCACTTGGCAAGACATTGTTCCTACTGGCTTTAACATCATTACTATTCACAGGATATATGATAAACACTGTTCCAACCTGTAGAAACCCTCTGATGGCTGTGTATCCCTTAGTACTTCCACTAACATATGTTATGCCATTCACCTTAATGGAATTGAAAGGACTGAAAATGCTGTTCAAGTGATCAAT
>JBBPKI010000374.1:0-26076 GCA_038089155.1 Nevesoporus exiguus
TACAAACAGAAATAAGATCCAGGTGATTCGGAGCGAGCACAGCTGTAGGTCTGATCAGAGGATTGGAGCTCCAAGGAGCTCCATGTGTGGTGGAGACAAAAATGGACTAGAGGGAGACAGAGGTGACTGGAGTTGGTCAGAGAAGGGGCCAGAGGAGATGGAGATGGATGGTTTGGCATGGATATGATAGTGTCTCCCCTTTACAGCCAAGCCCTTGAGGCCTTCAGTAAGCAGGGGTTTGATGTGGAGCCAATCCGAGGTGGTGGTCAAGCCACTGTGGAGGGGGTGCACCAATGGAGGGATAGACAAAGGTGCTTACTGAGGCAAAGTCTGAAAGGGATTGCCACACAGTCAAATAGAGATGATCAGGATCAGTTAGAGGCTTAAGAAGCTATCACTGATGATAAATGCTCTGAAAAATCTGAGCCCCAGCACAAGGGAGGTCAAGAGGTGCCTTTGGGCATGCAACAAGACAAAGGAGAGAAGCAGATGACACGTGAAGCAGAAACAGAGATGTGGATAGCATGGAGGGAGCACGAGCAGAGGATGCAGATTGCTGGAGATGGTGGAGTGTATGAAGGTGGCAGTGGAGCGGGCACAGAGGGGTATTGGAATGCCAGAGGGAGAAAGGAGGAAAACAGAAGCAAAACTAAAATGGAGGAACAAAGGAAGACAGAGGTGGAGATATGGAGGAAATAGAGACGAAGAAGAAAGGAGAGCCCTAGAGATGGGGTCAGAGGTGACTACAAAGGAACAGAGAACTCCAAAGGAGATCAGGAGTGAAAGTGGAGGGAGAAAGTACAAAACAGAGAGGAGAGAAGAAAAGAGATAGGAGTGGAAACAGGAGAAATAGAGAAGAAAGGAGGAACAGAATTGAATGGAGAAGAGAAGGAACATAATATAGAAAATGAAGGACTCCGGAAACAGACCAGAGAATGAGAAGAGCAGAAAATGAAGGAAAAAGCAGAGGAGGTCCAAAGTGCCTTGGAGGAAGCCAGAGGTGAAGGAACAAGCGACAAACAGAGGAGATGAGACAAAAACAGAGTGAAGAGGATGGAGAGCTCTGGGAATAGCTCCAGAGTTGCAAAGATGGGCAGAAATGTACCACAAGGATACCAGAGTGCATGGATGTGTATGGCAAGCATACTGGAGATTTTGGAGAAGAAAGAAATGAATGGAAAAGGAAGGGGTGAACAGATGGAAGAGATAAGTAGTCCAATATTAAAAACAGAGGCAGAAGGCCAGGAAAACAAAGAGAATGCCTAGAAAAAGGCATAGAAAACCCTGGAGGAGGCCAGAGGAGAAAGACAAGGAGAGTGGAGTGGAGGAGGAAAAAGAAGAGTAGTAATATAAAATAGAGTTCTTTTTCTTTTAAATAATGATTGTCCTTGAATGAAGAGCAAGCAAGACAGAGTACAACAGAGAGGCAAGGAAAGCATCAGAGGTGAAAGCAAAGAAAGTGGAGGTAATGGAGTGCATTGGAACAGAAAGGACAATAAAGACAGAGGTTAATGAAACAGAATAGAATAAAACAGATGAAAACTCAAAAAATAGTATGATGCCAAAGTGGCAGAGGGCTAAGGAATGGTCTTGGTCAGTCCTATAGTGCAGGAAGAAGTCCAGAGGGGTCTGGTGGAGGTCTGCAGGGCTGGACTGTGAAGGTCCAAAAACTTGAGTGCATAGGTGGAGGAAATGGAATGAAGAGATGCCAGGAATGGGAGAAAACTAAAAGACAATAATAGGTCAGCCCTTAAAGTGGGGAGAGAATACTGGATGAGGCCAGCCAGAGGTCTGCAAGACTGAACCTAGAGAGGTTGGAGTCCTTCAGTGAATCCAAGGTGCAACTCCTGGGATTATATTTCTGGATGGAGTCCTGGAGTGCAGAGGTTTGGCATTCAATCTGTAAGAGTATGTTAGACTAAATGCAGCTTCTTATACCCATAGATCAATGGATCATTTATAGGCAAGCATGTGAGTCAATACTAATAAATGTTAGTGAACCCAAAGAGTTTGGGATGAAAGCCACAGAGGTGGATTGCCCAAAGGGAGAAAAGAAATGGATAGTCTGGAGTGGACTGGAGGCTGTCAGAGTTGACTGGAATTGTCAATGACAAACTAAGGAGGAAAGGAACAGAAAAGATAAATGAAGAACAGAGTATAAAGGTGGAGTGGTTCAGAATGGACCAAAAGTTGCCAGAGTGGAAGGAATAGTCTAAAAATGAAAACAAAGAGGAATATACTGAAGAAGAAAAAGAAGACCAAAGGAAAGAGGGCCAGAGTGCCGGAGTCAACCAGAGCTGACCAGAGTTGAGGAAATGGTCCAGAGTGGACCCAGAGGGGGAATCATGAGGTCATAAAAGAGGCACATGAGGGAAAAAGAAAGGATGTGTCAAGGGATGCTCTCAAATGGAGCCTGGACAAGGGCAACATGGACCCAGGTCCAGAGTAAAGTACAGAGGGAACAAAGGAGAAAAGTAGAGGGCTATCCAGACCAAGCAGAGCCAGCCGGATCAATGCCAGAGTTACCTTCAGATGTGAGGCCCTAGGGTACAGAAAGGTGAGAGGAGGAAAATAAAAGGTACCATGAAACAGCCCAAATTGGGTCCATTACCAAAGTATCTTGAGGATCAGAGGGAAAAATAGAGAAGATGAAGAGAGGAAGGGAAAGAAAGGACTGAGGTGGTCCATCACCATTAGGTCTGGAGACACTAGAGTTGGTGTTGGAGGAATGGAGTACCTTCAGACTTGTGGTCCTCAGATACAAAAGGGTCAGAGGCAGATGTTAAGGGTTGGGGGTGTAGTCAGATGTTGCAGGGTGTTACGATTTCTCATCCTATCTTATCTTATCAAGTCACATGACCACTATCATGTGACCGTGGGACATGTCACCTGACCAAGTCTAGGTCAATACCTTTCACTTCATTCACATTCTACATGCTTCCTTAATTACCGTTGGTCTAGACCCTTATCTCCTTTCCCACTCCACAATGACATAGTACTTAGTAAGTATTCTCACACCAGCCCTAAACTACTCTGCATGTATATAATCCAAATGTCATCAACAACCGGACTTCAGTCAAGTCCTGGTTGATTCCCCTGGACCTTCCTCTTGACTCTATAGCAAGCACTAGGAGTGTGACCAAAGCCGTAAAGGTTTAGGTTGCCAACACAGGGTGAGTTTCCTATTGAAATGTCCCACCTTCCCTCAGTAAGTGACTAGAGGTCAACTGCAGACTGGACTTTGGTAAGTCTGAGGTGCTGTGGCAAATCTGAAGTGCTGTCCAGAGGCAGTGGGGTGGTGTGCAAAGGTGGAGGTCCCAGAAGCCCAGAGTAGTGGAGGGCTTGGCATTCCTATCTTGTATGGATTGCAAACAAAGTGCTGCTCATTGCAAATTACTCAACAGAGTCTCATGGTGAGCTAGCTGTCCTAAAACCAACAAAAATTAGAACCCAAGGAGATAATGAAATGTCAGAGGTGATTTGCCAGAATGGCAGGAAAAAGGAAGTCTACAACCAAGGAATAGGAGAAGGTAACTTGCCAAAAGGCAGAGTCAACTGGACTACCATTCCAAGGAATTTGACTTCTTTTTGCTTAAAAAAGGATTTCTCAGGCTTTAGAAATACAGTTGACCATCTCATAATGCATAACATAGTTATGCATAATACCTCATAGTGCATGAGAAGATACTGGGACGAAGTAGCAACTACCACCAAAATACTAACATGATAATGCATATCACATCATGGTGCATGGCCAGAGGGGCTCCCCAACATTATGCATTATGAGATGGTTGACTGTAAGTCATATTCTTTTAGCCTTTTGAGAACTTCTTGGATGATTTTATCATGTTCTGCTTCATTGTCCATTTTGGTGAATATTATTATGTTATCTATGTAAATGATGACAATGCCATCCATATCAGTGAAGATCTCATTCATCATTTGTTGAAAGGTGGCAGGCACATTGCATTGTCCAAAGAACATGACAAGGGGTTTGTAAGCTCCAGTGTGAGAATCAAATACGGCCTTCCATTTGTCCCCTTCCTTGATCCATATGTTGTTGTAACCCCAGCATGAGTTGAGCTTTGTGAATAGCTTGGCATCTTGGAGCTTGTCTACCAACTGACTTATGAGTGGCAAGGGATAGTTATTTTTGACAGTCCATTCATTTAGATATCAGTAGTCTTGGACTAGCCTCTTCTTTCCATCTTTTTTTGGGATAAAGAATATGGGCAAAGTCTGTGGGGAGCATAAGGGGTGGATGTACCCCTTTTTGGTTTGTTTTTTAATAAACCCTTTGAGTTCTTCCATTTCATCTTTGCTCATTGGAAATATCTTTGCCTTTTTGGGTTAAAAGCCAGGCTTCAGCTTTATTTCATGATCCCATGGCTTTCAGAGTGGTAGTCATTCAGACTCTTTTTTACTGAACACTTCTAGGAAGTGGTGATACTCTCATGGAACCATTTCTTCAAGGGTGGGTTCCTTCTTTTTTGGTACTTCCAGATTTTTGATAAATTGATGTATGGTTGAGGTGTGCTTCAATTCTTCTTCTTCTTCTTTGGCTAACTGGGTACCTCTATCTGAAAACATGTAGCACAACTGTGGACATTGTGCCATTTTCACTTCTTCTTTGGTCCAATCAATGGTTGGATTATGTTTGGCCAACTATGTATAGCCGAGGATCATAGTGTTTTTGCCTAAATTAGTCACTTCCACAATTAGGCATTCACAGTGTCCTTGGTAGTCCAGTATTATTTCTGCCTGGTGCATGACTGCTCCTGCAGAGTTCTTGGTTCCATCTACATTGACGATGGGGACTTCTTTCTCCATCTTCTGTAGTGGGAGTTTGACTTGTTCAGTCCATGCTTTATCTATAAAAATTCCATTGATGCCACTGTCCAAGAGGGCCTTGCACATGTGCTTCTTATTCTTGGTAGTGGGATGTGCAATTGAGATGTCCATGAGGATCTCGTATTACACCTTGGCATTTTGAAGGAGGATTCATTCTGGGAAACTATCCTCATAAATATTTTTTTTGTTTTCTTTGACTGAATTAAGCCTGCATTCCTGTGCAGCAAGCTCCTTGTCTGGAGACCTGGTCTTGGTTTGGTAGTGTACTCTATAAATAGGATCTGGATCAGAAGAGTAGCATGTGGAGGAAGAGTCTGACTTGTTGTTGAAGTCTTGTCCATATTGTACATAGGGAGAAAGAGAAGAGAAATTATTTTTTGTATTTAGTATCAGCTTCTGAGGTCCCAGATTCCTCAGTTGCTGTAACCTTTTCCTACCTTTTTCATCTTGGTGTCATGCAGATCAAAGAAGTATGCTTTCATCTGTTTGAAGTCCATTCCTTTTGTGGCTCTTGCCTCTTTGGGTTCCTCCTTTTCTTCATCCTTCTTTTCCTCCATGCTTCTTATTTGTGGTCACCTTTGTGGCCCTTGGGCCCTCTTTCTACAATTTACTTTGTGCCCTCCTCCTAAGAATTTGCATTCCAGGCACTTCTTCTTCAGGTTTGGATAGTCTCTTGCAATGTGTCCATCATTAGCACAATTGTAACACTTCGAATTTTGCTGTCAAAGTGCTCTGATGTCCATGGGCTGCCCTCTTCCTCCATAGATGCAAGCCTGTCCTTCTTGATGAGTCTTTCCTTGTGAGGAGCCTTGCAAGGTTTTCTCTGCTTTCCTTAATTTGAAAGAGTCCAACCTTGCTCCTATTTCTTTGGCTTTTTCCACATAGTCTTGAATGCAAGACTTCCTTTTGCCACTCTGGTAAATTTGAAAGGCTAACTTCTCCTCTAGGGCCTTCTCAAAGAGTTGGACTCCTTGTGGATCATCAGCAGCAGGGTCTCCACCTGTATTGTAATAGTAGCCCAACCATTGTGTGGTGAATGCTTGGGCAGTTTCATTGGGCATTTGCCTACACCATTCTAGTTGGGTGCAGGCCTCATCTTCTTCATTCACTGATTTAAAGCATCCAATTAGGACCTTTCCAATAGTCTCCTCCATTGGCTAGTTATCAGATTTCATGTAATGCTTGAGTTGTTGTTGGGCCCATTGCCCTGCTCCATATTTGTCTTTCTCTCCCATCTTTGGTCTGATTCTGGTTAGTATCGCAATGACTTTCTGTTCATTGGTCACAAAGGACTTGGGATTTCCTTTGATGTACAGAGCCATGTTCATTTGCCAAGTGTCAAAATTTTCTTTGGCACCATTGAACCTTCCTGGGTCCAGCACCATTTCAACCTTTTTAGATACTTTAATGTCTACATTCTCAGCCCCTCTTCTCCTTCCATCTTTTTTTAGTTCCTCTAATTCTTGCTGGAGTGCAAGGAGTTGATCTGAGAGCATGTGAATGACTTCAGAGGACATTTCTTCTTCTTCTTGTGTGGAAGTGGGTGCAGGAGGCGATCAGGAGTTCCAGCTCAGGGAGGATGGTTGGTCTGCAAGCAGGTTGTCAGAGGAGTCATTAGTCTCTGAGTTGACAAATGGGAGTGGGTCTCTGTACTATGACATGTTGTGGTTCTTGTTGAACCAGTTTGGATTCTGGTTCAGGGCTTATGGATGGGGTTCAGTTAAGGGCTTCTAATTCTTCTAAACCTCTCTCAATATCTTGCAAGAGTTCTAAGGCTCTAGTGTTTTGTTGCCTTTGATCCATGTATAGTTGGACACTAAGGACTTCTCTTCTGAAGCAGGTGGCTTCTGGAGCCAACTGTCTTGGTCTTCCCTTGCTGTGAAGGGCAAGGCTTCCAAGTCTGATTCTTCTTCTACCTCAGGGGTATGGGTGTGTGGTGCATAGTAGTAGTGATTTCCTTCTCTATCCGAGTATTTTTCATTTGGATCAAAGGAGGCTTGGTGATGATATTTGTAATTTTTGCCGACTTGGGTTTCCTCAGAGGGGAGGCAAACCTTGATCTCCTTAGACTTGACAGGATCTTGTGGAAACATCCAAAAATGTGAAAAGAAGTGTGGACCTTGTCAACACCAGCTTCTACTCAATCAGGACAATAGCCTCCCTGACTCGAGTCTTAGAACTTGTATTGTAAAGTAGCTGTGACAGGCACAAGACTGCTCTTTCATCAACAGACTACTTGTATAAACATAGGAGTATAAGGAAGGTGCCCCATGAGGACATGAGCCAAGGCTCCTTTGAAAGTGAAACTTGCAGAGGTGGTTTTTAAACCAATTAAGAGCTCTCAAGCTCACCCGTTGACAACCCTCCTATAGATGGGTTGACCTTCTCCAGTGTATAGCCGGGGTATATGTAAAAAGAAAAGTAGCACAAGTGTGCGTGAAGTATGAAGGGTGGTATGTAAAGATCCCTTTGCCTTTAGGGTCCAGGGTTGTTGCGAACGATGGCAAGGTAATGAGTAGTAGTGAGGGAAGATGTGATAGTCAAGTCCTAATGTTGGCAACCTAGACCTGTTGAGGCTTCAGTCACTACTGACTAGGCTTGCTTTTAAAGTCAAGAGGGACTTCTAGGGGAATCAACCAGAACTTGACTGAAGTCCAGTCATTGATTGGATTGACTTCTTATACTACTTACATGGTCTAGGGCAAGCATGTGACTACATACTAATCTACTACGTCATGTGTGATGTCATAGACCTAGACCAATGGTAATTAAAGAAGTGTGTTCAATCAGGATCGGGAATGAGTGGTGATTAAGAAAGCAAGTGTGATGAGAGTGAAAGGGAATGAAGTAGACTTGATCATGTGATAGTTCCCACAGTCACATGCAGGTGATCATATGACTTGATAAGATAAGATAAAGGATGAAATTGTAACAGTTATACCCCCATCTCAGATTAAGCTTTGTAAAAAGTTTTATGCCTTGAAGTTTATCCACCAGTTGGCTTATCAATGGTAGGGGGTAGTTATTTTTGACTGTCCATTTGTTAAGATATCTATAATCTTGGACAAGTCCTTTCTTCCCATCTTTCTTAGGGATGAAGAAGACCAGTGAAGTCTACAGTGATTTGGAAGGGTGGATATAACCCTTCTTTGTTTGTTCTTCAATGAACCCTTTGAGCTCTTCCATCTCATCTTTGCTCATTTGGAATATCTTGGCCTTTTTGGGTTGAAAGCCAGGCTTTAGCTTTATCTCATGATCCCATGGTTTTCTTAGTGGCAGTTGTTCTGACTCCTTTTTGCTAAAGACTTCCAGGAAGTGGTGATACTCTCATGGAACCATTTCTTCAAGGGTAGGCTCTTTCTTTTTTGGTACTTAAAGTCCTTTTATGAATCTATGCATGGTCAAGGCATGCTTCAATTTTTCTTCTTCTTCCTTGGCTAAGTTGGTACCTCTGTCTGAGAGCATGTAACATGACCTAGGGCATCATGCCACCTTGACTTCTCCTTTAGTCCAATTGATGGTCAGATTATGTTTGGACAACCATGTATATCCGAGGATCATATTGTTTTTGCCTAAGTTGGTAACTTCTATGACTAGGCATTCATGATGTCTTTGGTAATCTAGTATCGCTTCTGCCTGATGTGTGACACTCCCAGCAGAGTTCTTGGTTCCATCTATGTTGAAGACTGGAATTTCCTTTTTCATCTTTTATAGCAGTAGCTTTACTTATTCAGCCGATTGTTTGTCTATGAAGACTCCATTTGCTCCACTATCCAAAAGGGCCTTGCACTGATGTCTTTTGTGCTTGGTAGTGGGATGTGCAATCAAGATATCCATCAGAATCTTGTACTGCACCTTGGTATTATGTAAGAGGATTCGTTCTAGGAAATTTTCCTCATAAATAATTTTTTCTTTTTCTTTGACCAAATTAAACCTGCATTCCAATGCAGCAAGCTCCTTGTCTGGAGACCTGGTCTCAGATGGTAAGTGTACTCTATAAATAGGAGAACTTGGTTCTGAGCCAGAAGAGTAATATATGGAAGAGTCCATTTCGTCCTCAAATTCTTGTCCATACTGTACATAGGGGGAAAGAGAAGAGAAACTATTTTTTGTGTTTAATGACTGGCTTCTAAGGTCCTAGTTCCCTCAGTTGCCATAGCCTTTTCCCGGCTTTTTCATCTCAGTGTTGTGCAGATCAAAGAAATACACCTTCATCTGCTCAAAGTCCATTCCTTTAGTAGCCCTGGCTTCTTTGGGCTCTTCCTTTTTCTCTTCTTCCTTCTTTTCTTCTATGCTTCATACTTGTGGTTGCCATTGCAGCCCTTGTGCTCTTTGTCTGCAATTCACCTTGTGTCCTCCTCCAAGGAATTTACACTCCAGGCACTCCTTCTTCAGGTTTGGGCAATCTCTTGCTACATGCTCATCATTAGAACAATTGTAACACTTCAAGTTTCACTGTCAAAGTGCTCCAATGTCCATGGGCTGGCCTCTTCCTCCATGGGTACAGGCCTGCCCTTCCCTGTATGTGTTCCCTTGGCCCTTGCAAGGCCTTCTCAGTTTTTCGCAATTTGAATAAATCAGGGCATCCCCCAATCTTCTTAGCCTTTTCCACATAGTCTTGTATGCATGTCTTTCTCTCTCCACTCTAGTAGATTTGTCTTGCTAAATTTTCTTCCAGGGCTTTTTCAAAGAGTTGTACTCCTTGTGGATCATTCTTTTGGGGTTCTTCCCCTGTTTTGTAGTAATACCCTAACCACCTAGTAGTAAAGGACTGTGTTGACTCTCCTAGAATTTGTTGACACCATTTGAGCTTATTCCTTGCTTCATCCTCTTTGTTTACTGATTTGAAATGTGTGATTAGGACTTTCCCTATGGTCTCTTCAGAGGGCCAGTTATTGGTCTTCATATAGTGTTTGAGCTGCTGACAAGCCCATTGTCCTGCCCTGTACTTGTCTTTTTCATCCATCTTGAGGCCTATTCTTGTCAAAATGGCAATGACTTTTTGTTCATCAATATGAAATGATTCTGGATTCTCTTTGATATACAAGGCCATATTCATTTGCCAAGTCTTGAAGTTGTCCTTGTTCCCATCAAACCTTCCCGGGTTAGGCACCATTTCTACCTTCTTGGATACCTTCACTTCTCCTTCTCTCTCTTTTCCCTTTCTCTCCTTTTTGAGCTCATTGAGTTCTTCTTGTGCGGCAAGGAGCTGGTCCAACAACATGCAGATCATTTCTGCAGACATGTCATCTGGTTCTTGACCTGGTGCAAGTGGCAATTGGGAGATCCAGCTTGGGGAGGATAGCTGGTCTATGAGCAGGTTGTCTGATGAGTTGTTGATCTCTGAGTCAATGAATTGGAGTAGGTCTCTGTACTGGGACATGTTGTTCTTCTTCTAGAACTGGGGTCACTTCCAGTTCTGGCATGGGGGAGATGGAAGGAGTTCTTAAATTTTGAAGGTTGTTTAGTTCTTCTTGTATTTCTTCTAAGATGTTTATTGCTCCTAAGATCTGGGGGCATTGGTCTGTGTGAAGTTGAACTTGTAAGACCCTTGCTTGAAAGGCTAGGGCTTGATCTTCTGGTATGCCATGTGCCTGTAATAAGGCTTTGTTGAAGGGTTTGTTTTCTCTTATCCTATCTAGTAGGTAGGGGAGGAAATCGATGTCTTCAAAGATATTTACAAGAGGGACTGGCATAGGGGTGCAGAATTCTTCTCTTGGTTGGTAGTGGATCCAACTGTCCTCATCTTCTTGTGCAGGGTAAGGGGATCCCTAAGAATTTGTTTCAAAGGGGAATCCTTCTTCTGGAGTGATGGTTCTCTGGGCTAGAGTCTAATCCCAGAAATGGTAGCAGCCTTCTTGGTCAATATATCCATTGTTAGGATCAAAAAAGAACTCTCTTTGATACTTGTAGTTGTTTCCAATTTGAGTTTCTTCTGAGGGGAGGTGAACCTCTATCTCCTTGGACTTGGAGAATGGGCAGTTTGGGAACATTCAAATTTGTGTAAAAGTTGCAAGGACCTTGTCAACTCCAGCAACTACTCTATCTGGTCAACAGCCACCAGAATAGAGTCTTAGAAATTTGTATGTAAGCTGGGTTGACAGGCACAGGACCACTCTTTCATTGATGACTGACTGCATAGTAGTAATTCTATAACAAATGTGCCTCATGTGGATGCAAGCCTAGGCTCCTTTGAAGTTGAAATGTGCTAAGGCAGTTTTAAAACCAATTAAGTCCTCTCAAGGACACCCCTTGACAATGCCTTAAGGTGCAACTGCCCTTTGCTTGCTTACAGTGAGGGTATACATAAAAGGTAAGGATACACAAGTGTGCAGGTGAAAGTGTGAAGTAGTAGAGTAGGTCCCTTTGCCCCTAGGATCCAGGGTTGTTGCAAATGATGGCGAGGTGTAGAGTGTAGTAGTGAGGGAAGATGTACAGTCAAGTCCTAATGTTGGCAACCTACACTTGTTAGAGCTTCAGTCACTACTAATCAGGCTTGCTTAAAAGACAAGAGGTTGAGTGAGGGGAATCAACCAGAACTTGACTGAAGTCCAGTCATTGATAACATTGGGTTCTTATACTACTTACCTGGTTTAGAGCAAGTGTGTGACTACTTACTAATCTACTACATCATGTATGATATCATAGACCTAGACCAATGGTAATTAAAGAAGTGTGTTGTGGAGTATTCTAGAATAAATGGTGATTAAGAAAGCAAGTGTGATAAAAGTGAAAGGGAATGATCTAGACTTGATCATGTGATAGTTCCCACAGTCATGTGCAAGTAATCATGTGACTTGATAAGATAAGATAAAAGATGAGATCATAACAGATGGGACAGCATTCCACCATGTGTCCCCAGTTGTTGCAGGCAGTGCAATAATGGGTGAGGCAGTGAGAGACAGGATGTCCTGGGGTGAAGGTGTGGCAGTGGGGGCATTGGTAGCTATGGAAGTGGATCCTGAGATGTCCAAGTCATCTGCTGTAGAGAACCATAGTTTCCTATGTCTGTATTTCTGAATTATAGGGCATCCGATGATATCACACCACATCTGGTGTTATCCTGGTCATTCTGGTGTTATCCCGGTAGTCCGGACGACTTTCCGGTATGTTTCTGGTCAGGATTGATCCCCTACATGACCGGGTTGTGCAGAAACTGGCTGGAGTTGGTTTATACTGACTGGGATCACTTCCTGGTGATGTTTCCTGGTATTCTGATGTCCGGATATATTTGTTTGTGACCAGTTTGCATTGTTTTGGGCCGGTTTAGCTATTTTCACATATTTGACATTGTTTTATGTTAGTTGAGCACTACATAGGCCTGTCATTAGTTACCTAATAAAGTTTTCCACTCTCCTTTGTATTAGAATGCCTGGTATAAGCCTGAACACCTGGTCCTAGCCCTCCCTTGCTGTCTGCATTGTGTGCAGAAGTCTAGGAATGCATCTGGAAGTCTGGAGTCTGGTTTCCCTTGGAGAAGGCCCCTATAGGAGTTGTCCACACTGATGGTATGCTCTTTCTCATCCATTTTCTACCTATTTCCAGCCATTTGCTATTGCCTTGTGACTCCCTGGGACAAACATATCGCCCCATTTCTTTCTTTTGCCTCACACACAGGCACATTTAAGTTTCTACATCGCTTGAGAGACTGGTGATGGGGTATTAGGAGCAAGTGGTGGGGAAGGCAGGCAAGGTACAGAGGGGCATCCAAGGACTAGATTGCTTTCTAAATAGTCTGAAAGATCAAAGTTAGAAAGGAAGTCTAAAACTATTTCAGTAAATTCCCTGAGGGTAGAGAGTAGAAATGAAGTAATAATGCTATCAAAATCATGCTGGTCCATCATGTCTAAGGCATGAAGGCAGAGTTGGTCAAGAAGGGTTTTCCTGGCCACAGAAAAGTCCTCTCTGTGTGACATATGAGGATAAGAAGTGAAGATTTGAAAAGAAGAAGTATGATGATAGAAAAGAACTGCTTCCATAAGTTCTAGAGTAAATGAGGGAGATTCTTCAGCAATACAAAAAAAGGGAGGGTGGTCAAGAACACGTGTGTAAGTAGCAAGGCATTGAAAGCATGGAAGGTTTTCCACATATACCCATTGCAAAGCCCATCCTGGGATAGCAGGCCTGGGGGATTGAGCTAGGAGTCCTCCAGGGGCAAGAGACAGGGTGGGGTGAACAGAGGATGCCTCAGCAACAGATGGAAGGGCTGTCTCAGTAAGACTAGTGGGTGATGACATGGTGGAATGAGTTTCAGACATGACATGGAATTGATAAGGAGATAGTGAAGTAAGAATGATGACAAGTATGGCAATGATGGTGGCAAGGGATATAGCTGAGAAGACTGCAGCAATGATGAGGATCTGGTGAGGGGTGAGCATTGTCACTCAAGAGGAAAGGGAACACTTATATTGTTTGAGAAGGAAAGGAGCACAATGAAGGTTTCACTCAGGTTCCCAAGTGTTCTTGGATGTGGGATATCCCTTCCACTTAATCAGGTACTGGTGGCAATTAGCAGAACTCTGATGAGAGAGTATGGCCTCAATTTTGTATTCTTCTTCACCATCAATAAAATCTGGTGAAGTAGAAATAAAGTTTGGACCATGCTCTGGTGTGGTCCAATAGGAGGATAAGAGGAAGGCATGGAAAATATCATGAATGCACCACATAGGTGGCAGTTTCAACTGATACACCACAGAAGAGAGTACCTTGATGATCTCAAAGGGTCCTTCTTTTTTAGGGGCAAGTTTGCATGATGGGTACCTGAGTTTAAGGTTTGTGGCTTTGAGCCAAACCTTATCCCCTATCTTTCAAGGTGTAAACTTGGTGGAGCATCTTTCCTTCATGAGGCGTTGGGCAGTGGAATGAGCAGCAAGTGCTTCTTTCCATGCTTCAGCAATGGTGGAGAGGTGTTCTTCTACAGAAGGAACAAAGGACTTTTCTAAAGGAGGATAAGCTTTATGTTCATATCCCATCATGAGGAAATAAGGTGATTGGTGGGTCAATGAATGTGCTGTGGAGTTATGGAAGAATTCCACAGTAGGAAGTAAGGTACTCCAGGTACCAGGGCATCCTTGACAAAAGATCCAAAGATAAACTTCAAGCTCCTGATTGGCTCTCTCAGTTTGACCATCTGTCTGTGGGTGGTAAGTGGAGGAGAGCTTTATGGCATACTAGAGGAGTCTGGCTAGCTCTTTGGTGAAGGAGGAAGCAAATTGAGGACCTCTGTCAAAGATACAGGAGTCATGAAGACTGAACCTAGGGAAGATGTGCTGGAAAAAGAGTGAAGCTACTCTGGCAGCAGAGATGTTTTTAGTGCAAGGGAGAAGGATTACCCCCTTTGTAAGGCCATGGTCAACCACAACCAGAACGAAGTTGAAACCATTAGAAAGAGGAAGATCCATAATAAGATCCATAGAGATCTGTTGGAAAGGGCAGGTTGCAGAGGATGAAAGAGATGAAAGCAGAGAAATGGTAGGGCGAGTATTCGGCTTGGAAGATTGGCAAATGGTATAGCCAGCAATGAAGTGGGAAATAAAGGAGTGTATGCCAGGCCACCAATAATTGTGAGAGAGGCAGGCATAAGTGCAAAAGAGGCCTTCATGGCCACTGGTGGGAGAGGACTGTAGGGACAATACAAGCTTGTGACAAGCATCAGAGGGAATGAAGAGATGACCTTTGTATTAAAGGTGGGCAGCATCATAATGTCAATCTGCAAGGGAAGAGCATGGGAAGAGGGGGAGGGACTTCTCCATAGCATGTAGTGCTTCAAGGACAAGTGGATCTTTGGTAAAGGAGCAGGCAATTTTGGAGACAAGTGTGAGGTTGAGTGCAGAGATAATTTCTGGGTCAGAGAGGATGGGGTGAATATTGTCAAAGGATATATCAACATCATGGCAACAAGATAGGGCATCAGCTGGAGTCATGGTGGTTCCAGGGAGAACAGTCCAAAGGAGGTGATACTCTTGGAGGAAGAGGCTCCACCAGGCTTGTTGACAGGAAAGCTTTTGTGGGGCATTCATAAAGGAGAGGTTCTTATGATCTGTGAAAATGGTGACCAGATGTGCAGTCCCTAAGAGGTATTGCTGCTATTCTTCTAAAGCATTGATAACAGCAAGTAATTCCCTATCATAGATGTCATAGTTTCATTCAGCATCATGAAGGGTATGAGAGTAGTAGACACATGGGTGGGAGTCTCCATTGGTATCTTTCTGCATAAGGATAGCTCCTACAGTGATAAGAGAGGCATCTATCATGAGAAAGAAGGGTTTAGACATGTCCAGAAGGGCAAGAACAGGGGCAGAGGAGAAGATATTTTTAAGACAGAGGAATGCAGCTTGTTTGGCATCATGCTAGAGCCAAGGCTGGGTGTTCTTGGTGAGGAGGTTTAGTGGGGCAGCAATGTCAGCAAAGTTGGAAATGAACTTCCAATAGAAATGACAAAAGCCAAGGAAAGAGCAGACACCTTTGATGGTAGAGGGGGGTTGCCATTTGGTGATTGCAGAGAGTTTGACAGGGTCCATGTGAACTTGACCATTTCCTACAATAATACCAAGGTATTCTATTTCAGGGGTGCTGAAAATGCATTTTGAGAGTTTGAGCATAAGCCCATGTTCTCTGAGATGTGCTAGAACACGACAAGTGCAATCAATGTGATCAGGGAGGGTAGAAGAATGAACTCCAAGGTCATCCATAAAGATTTCAAGCCATCCTTCTGGGGTAATGTCATGAAAGACCCAGTTCATAAAGGCCTGAAAGGTGGGTGGTGAATTGCACTGTCCAAAGAACATAACAGTTGGTTCATAAAGGCCAATAGGAGTGATGAACACAGCTTTCCACTGGTCTTCTTCACAGATACAAATGTTATTGTATCCCCAGCAA
Organism: Nevesoporus exiguus; assembly: GCA_038089155.1. NCBI lineage: Eukaryota > Fungi > Basidiomycota > Agaricomycetes > Boletales > Boletaceae > Nevesoporus > Nevesoporus exiguus. Next base: position 15,730 of record JBBPKI010000374.1, read on the forward strand.
ATGTCAAACTTTGAGAAGTACTTTGAGTGCTTCATTCAGTTGATGAGGTCAGAGACAAGGGGAAGTGGGTAGGCATTCTTGACTGTATGTTTATTCAAGTACCTATAATCCTGACAGGAACAAAGTGAACCATCTTTCATTGGAACAAAGAAGAGGGGGGAGGCTTGGGGTGACTTGGACTCAACAATACATCCAGTGTGAAGGTGTTCCTCAACAAAAGCCCTGCAAGCCTCCATCTCTACAAGATTCAGGGCATAGGCTTTGGCTTGTTTGGAAACAAAGGAGTTCTTAAGCTCAATGACATGATCATAGGGTTGATGTGGGGGGAGGATGTCATAATTCTTCTCTCAAAGACATCAGAGAAGTCAGTGTATGGTTCAGGGAGGGTGGTTTCTTTTTTGACATTCTGCTGAGTGTTGGTGATCCAACATGCTCGCGTCCTTGCTAAGTGAGTTAGCTAATGGCTATACACTCTCATGGTACTTAGTAGGTTTATTTAATATTACAATACTCTAGGAGTCCAGACACAGAGTCTAGACTAGTGATGTCACAGGTATGCCTCATGGCATGATGTCATAGCTACACCATAAGTAGGCCATAAGGTGGTCCATGCCCTTAGACCAGTCCTACATACATAGCTAGACACTATAAGTAGTCCAATAGACAAGACCCAAGGACTTCAAGCGAAGTCTCTTGTGGATTCCCCTAATCCCTTGAGTGAGTGCAGGAACCTATCCTAGCACCTTAAGACTAGCTTGTCCACTCCTTCACAATGTCCCTAGTGACCCCTCAGGGTTAGCCTTTCGAGGCTAGTACACATCCTATGACCTTCAGGTTTAGGGTCATAACACTGAGTGATTTCAGTAGTGATTGTGGTTTTACATATTGTTTCAGCAGAGAGCCAGGCATTTCTTTCCAGAATATCTAATTTGATATTCCTATTGGCATCCAGACCTAGCCATCAGAGGAGATATCATTCAGAGATTTCATCATGCATGGAAAGGGGATCTTTGGGAAAGGAAAGGGTTCTATCCTTCCAGTCAATGGTAGGATTTTGATTGGCAAGCCAATTCATTCCTAAAGTGATCTGTGGTCTTCTTAGTCCAATGATCATGAAGCAAAGGGTCTCTGTTTGTTCAGAGAAGATAACAGTTGCATTGGAGTGGAAATGAATTGCTCCAGTTTGGTTGGGAGTTCTGTCTACATTCAAGGCTTGTATGAATTCTGTGAGGGGATGGAAGGGAAGGCCAAGTCTCTTGGCCAGTCAATGGTCAATGAAAGTTCCAGTGGCTCCACAATCAATGAGTGCAGTGGTATTGATGGTTTTTGTCCCATGAGAGAGTTTAATACAAATGCAAATAGATTTTTCTAATTCAGATGACAATGTTACATGGGCAATTCTATAGAGAGGTAGCATTGACTCATCTCTCCTTCTCAAAAATCCTCAGTAATTTCTGTAATGGAGGCAATGGACTCTTGAGTGGATTCAAAGCTTTGCTTCAACTCCTGGAGAATCTGTTCAGTAGTCTTCTCTCTAGTGGTGAGGGAGTTGATGTATTGCATCATGTAATGCAAAGGTGCACTTCTTGTGCAATAAGCTGTTCCTAGGCTAACTTCCTCACTTATCTACCAAGAGGAGGCACTCACAGAGAGGCACAATGTCCCTTGGAGTTGTAAGACTTTCAGAAGAGGGAGATCAAGCAAGATCAAGCAAGTAGTGTGTGTTAGATTGCATAGAACTAGCTAAGGGACAATGTACAGAGGATGCGGCTATTTAAGTAAGCACTACTTGCACACAGACCAAGTGGCTAAGTAATTGTCTATGCTATGGCTGTGAGTGATTGATGGAAACACACTGCCTGAAAGAGAGATGGCAGCGAAGGAGACAATAGTCCGCAGAGTGGAGTGCAGTTATGACAATGGAATAAGGAGAATGTCATCAGAATACAGAATGAGGAGATATGGAATGTATATCTCATATGTGATTGGTCTCTCCCTAAGGCAAAGAAGAAGTAAAAGGAGGAGGTGACCTGAGAGAAACAAAACTATAACATTACCCCCTTTGTAGAATCAAGGTCCTGCCTTGATATCTCTAGTCACAGTCAGGCCCATCTGGTTCTCCCTCATTGACCTTGTAGTCATCAGCATCAAGCTGGAGGTCAACATCACATACATATTCATCATATCCCATCTCCCCACAAGTCAAGCACCAGATAAGAGGACAGTAATAGGTCCCATGGCCCCAATTTCAGCAATTATTGCACTGAAGCATGAGGCATTGACTACTATTGTGCCCTGGAGCCCAGGTCTTGCACTTGGGGCAATGATAGCAGGGGTAATTCTTACAAAAGTGGCCAGTGGAGTGACACTGAAAGCACTGGGCAGCAGTGAGGTTTTCCAGCAGGATGGTAGGATGGGGCAGGGAGGGAAGAACTTGGTCCAGAATGGAGAGACATTTGTGGGCAGATGGGATGGCTGAGGCCCTGGGCATAGGGACAGGGGCAGGAGGAGGGGACTCATATCGAGGTGGGGATGGAGTTGGGGTTCTAGTGTGAGGGGAGGAAGTAGCAATATGTTCAACTAGGGGTTGTGGAGCAGTGAGGACTAGGTCTGCCTCTTCATAATGAGAGACCTGAGCTGCAGCCATGAAAGAGTAGATGGGGTAGAAGACTGGCCAGATCTCTTTGGGGGCTAAAGACTTAATGGCTCTGTCAAAGTCTGCTCCAAGGAGTGTGTCCAACAAGTTGACTTGCATTCTAGAAAGTCCCAGGCAGAATCCCTGGACATGGGATTCTATAGTTTCGAGAGTGATGGGGAAGTGGGCAAGGTAAATAGTGGTAGTATTCAAGGTGGAAAAAAGAGCAATCAGTGAAGTTAAAAGTGGAGTAGATTGTACAAGAGGGGTTCTCTCCAAGAGGGCTACAAGCTGAGGAGATGACAAGATAGCTTGGTAAAGAAATTGGCAGTGGAGGATAGGAAGATGGTTGGCGTGAACACAACATTCCGAGGTAGTACAGATCACTTGTTCCAGAGACATGGGTAGATTAAGTCAGTGGAGGCAGTTGGTGGTGGAGTTCTCTGCAGAGGTAGAAGAAGAGGAGGGCAGATGGGATGAGAGCAATGAAAGTTGCAAGGAGATAAATACTGATGAGAAGGCAGAGGAAAGTCTGATCAGACATCAACCATCAGAGGCAGTCCAGTGGAGTTTCTTATACTCATTGAGAATTTCCTGTGTGTGGGAAAGGTTGCTCTCAGGTTCCCAGGTGTTTTCTGATGACAGGTAACCAACCCATTTGATTAAGTATTGCCTTCTGGTTTCTGTTCCTTGATGCTGTCATATCCATGACATCCCATCCATCTCTGCCTCCTCTGGCCCCATCTCTGACCAACTCTGGTCACCTCCATCACCCTCAGTCCACCTCCACTTCCTCCACGCTTGGAGCTCTGCTCCTCCACTCTGGACCAAGGCTGTGCTTGCACAGGGACTCAGCTATTCTCAGACCTGGATATATTTTGTACATTCTGTTTGTATATCTCTTCGCTTCCTCCATCTCTTCTTAGGTCCCTTATGGACCCTTGATATCCCTATTCACCATTTAGTATAAAACCTCTGTACCTCTGTTGTGTATCCCATAGCACAAATATCGACTTAATTCCCACTCTCCTAATTCTCGTTGCGATCTCCTCCTCCTGTCAAAACTCCACTCCTCCAAAATACAAGGACATGGACCTGTTCAAGGGCATGACACATAAGTCCTGCACCAATGTCCTTTCCATGCAACTCTGCTCTGACACCTCCACTCCAGACTTTGGTCCAACTCTGAGACAAACTTCGTCAACCATCCCTCAGTACCTCCGGACCTCCGATCAAACTTGAGTCTGGAGAGTCCAGGATGATTTAACAGTATATTCGTGCTTCCACTTGAGCAGGTCTCTATTCCTTTCATCTCCGACCTCATGCCATTATGAACATTTGTCATGACCTCAGTACGCTCTTGGGATTCTCATTGAACCCAACCACACACCTACTTCAGTCTTGACGACACTTCTCCAACTTCTTGCCATCCTCTCAATAGCCCCTCTTATTCCATACCTCCGAACTCTGAACTCCGACATGACTCCACCCCTCCAGCAGGTCACCTCCCATCCCCTCTTCCTTGTTGCCGACTTCTCCTCCCATACAGTGACTCCAAAAACCAGCCAAATGTTTAACCCAAATCTGGTGCACAAAGCACACCACAATCATATTAACTAATTACACCTTGTCTTGGTGGAGTGTATTGTAGTATAAACCCTTGGCTACAACTTTGCTCAATACATTATGTAATCCTGTGCAAATGCGGTCAAGATATGACCACTACAAGATGACTACCTCATTGGGCTGGTTTTTGTACTGTTTACTTGAGATATATTATTAGTACTTGGTGTAGCCTCCTTTTGCCTTGAGCACTGCCTGGACCCTCCTAGGCATGCTTTCAATCAATTTCTGACACTCTCCAACTGGTATCCTTTCTCACTCCACCTGAATCCTATCCCATAACTCCACCATACCCTTGGGAGGTATCTCATACTCAGCAAGTCTCTTTTTGAGGTACCACCAGAGATGCTCAATGGGGTTGAGGTCAGGAGACTGTGCAGGCCATACCATAGTCCTGAAATCTTGCTTTTCCAACCACTCCCTAACCTTTTTGCAAGTATGCTTTGGATCATTGTCCTGCTGAAAGATGATGTCAGGAGGATTGAGACCATGATATTGCATGGTTTGTAGCAGTTCATTCTTCAAAATTTGAATGTAAAGATCTCCATCCATCCTACCATCTATCTTGGAAGCATAGCCAATTCCATCCCAAGTTATACAGCCCCAAATCATCACAGATCCCCCACCATGCTTGATGGTATCCTCCACCAATCTATTACTAAGCTTCTCACCTGGCTTTTTCCACATCCATTTCTTCCCATCTGACCCTAGGTGATTAATTTTGGTCTCATCAGACCATATGACCTTCTTCCAGTCCTCTATAGTCCAATCCTTGTGAGCATATGCAAAGTTTAACTGGGCTTTGCAATGTTTGGATGAAAGATGAGGGTATTTCAGCTTGGAGACAGCTTTCATACCACTCTTTTTCAAGTGATGGCGAATGGTATTTGGATGGAGGGGTTGATTGGTAAGAGCAAAGAGAGTTTTGGTCACTTGAACAGCATTATTTGCTCTACAGGAGATTAGATGAACAGCATGGCAAATATTGGTAGGAGAAAGTGTGGATGGATGTCCACCAGTGGCCCTCTGAAGGTCTGGGTGCTCTTGGGAAGATAGCCTTGATATAGTAGCATGTCCAATACCAAGCTGGGTGGCAATAATATGAGCTGACTGACCAGCATCAAGCTGAGCAAGGATAGTAGCCTCTTGATTAGCAGTGAGAGATTGCATGATGATGGAAGTGGAGAATAAGAGTGTGTGGGAACATTTTGAAACTCAGACATACTATTTACATATGTATCTTTGTTTGTAGCATCAACAAAGCCAAATATAGCTGGATTTGATAGAGATTTCAATCATGAAATCAAAAGTACAAAAACCAGCCCAATGAGGTAGTCATCTTGTAATGGTCATATCTTGACCGCATTTGCACAGGATTACATAATATATTGAGCAAAGTTGTAGCCAAGGGTTCATACTACAATACACTCCACTAAGACAAGGTGTAATTAGTTAATATGATTGTGGTGTGCTTCATGCACCAGATTTGGGTTAAACATTGGGCCGGTTTTTGAAGTCACTGTACCTTCTGGCAAGACCACTCTTGGCTTTCAAGCCATCTCTTTGGGTTCCATTTCTGTTGGTTTTAGGATATAGCTCACTTGCCATGAGACTCTGTTGAGTGATTGGAACACAAGTAGCACTCCGTCCAACCCTGGCAAGTGGAATGCCAAACCCCCCCGTGCCTCCACTCTGGAGTGCACTCCAGAATTGCCACTGCTCACAGACTTTCACCCTTCCACTTCCTTGTCAATGCCACTCCACTCATGTGTGCATGCAAGATGGATTGCCTAGTCCACTTTGTTAGCTGCCTCTAGCTCCTTGCTGGGGAAAGATAAGACACCTCTGATATGAAAGTCACCTTCACAACATCTGACCTCCCTCCACCCTCAACTCCGTTACCTCTGACCTTTCAGACCTCAAGTCTGGAGTTCACTCTGCTTTCTCCATTGCCAACTCTGGCAAGTCTGGACGATATGATATTGGACCCTCTCCAGGTCCTTTTCTTCCTCTCTTCATTCTATTTCCCCTCTGCTTTATTTCCTTCTGTCATTCCTCCATATGTTTCCTCTTCTTTCATTTCTCTGACCTGTCAAGTCCGGGTCCTCCAGGTCAAGTCTGACCAGAGGTTCGAGGGGCTAGAGTGTATTAACGGCGGAGGTGGACCAGAGGTCCAACAGAGGAGACGGAGATGGGGGGACTTAGGAGGACTTTGGTGCAGGACTTGTGTGTTGTGCCCTTGCAAAGGTCCAGTCCTTATATTTCGGAGGGGGTAGGAGCAGAGGTTCCCCTGGATAGGGAGTTAAGAGGTAGGGGCAAGGTGAGGGAGTTCAGATGGAGACAGGAGGAGAGACTTAGATGATATTCGTACTAAGGAATATACAAGCAGACAGAGTGCTTAAGTACAGACGGGATGAGGGGCAAAGATACAAAATGAGCTGAAAATAATATCTGACAAAGACGGAGAACATATGAAAATATTCTAGGAGATTAGAAGCGAAGTAAGGGTGACTAGGCATCAGGGATACAAGCAAGAAATGATGAAGGGTCAAAGAACAAGGAGGCATACAAAAGCGAATAGTCTGAGCACCACTAAGCTTGTCTGGGTGGAGGAGCGAACTCTGGGATGGAAACTCTGAGGGGTCGAATAAGGAGGAGGGATAGGAGTGGGCGGAGGGGACTGGAGATGGTCGAAGAAGGCCAGAGAAGGCATGGAAAGGGGTCGGAATGATGGATATGACAGTGCCTCCCTGTTAGGGCCGAGCCCTCGAGGCCTTAGTAAGCGTGGATGTTCGCTCGAAACAATCTGAGGAGGCTGTCAAGCCCGTGTGGAGAGGTCGACCAAATAGAGTGGAATAGTCCGATGCTTACCAGCGGAGTCCAAAATTTTTCTCCTTGGAGTATAAGAATCACCCAGTGGCTAGCCAGCTTGAACTTGTGCCATCACCTAACTCCAGCGGATCAACCATGACCAACAAATCGCAAAGCCCGATGCCAGTTGATGAAGCCGAGGTCACAGTGCTCCAAGCGCACCTGGAAGTCCTTCAGGAGTGACAGAGGCAGGATGAGATGTGAAGGGAAAGGCACACGGCATCAGAGCGTGAATGGTGCGATTGTGAGAGGCACGAGTGGCAAGAGGAGGAGGCAGCGCAGACTAGGGCAGTGACAGTGGAGGAGAGGTGGAGGGTGGAGAGAGAACGCCGGGGAGTACCTATCATAGAAAACAAAGAGGAGGAAAAAGGGAACAGAGGGAAGAAACAGAAAGGGGCAGCGGAAGAAGGGTCTCCGTGTGGAGAAGAGTGGAGGAAGCGAGTCCGGCCAGGCGTAGCGAGTCCTGTGGTGGGACCGTCAAGGGGTGTCAGCGGAAGGGCTGAGGAGTTTGGAATGGAGGATTGCCTCCTGACTGTGCTCCTTCGCATGATGGTGGTGCTGGAGAGGATTGTGGATGCGGTAGAGGAAGCCATTTGGTGGGAAGCGGAGGAAACGGAGGAGAGTCAAACAGGGAGGAGTGAAGACAAGAGTGGAGTGGAGGAAGCGAACTAAGGTAATAGGATATTCTATATCTTTTTTTTTTTGATCTTTAGTCTTTTTTCATGTTTTTATCTTTGTTTTTTATGTTTTTATGAATGCAGTCTGTTTGAAAGAATAGGTGGCGAATACAAGACGGAACAATCGGAGGAGAAACAAAATGAAAGAACATGCCAGAGGCTCCTTTATGGGGTGGGTAGTGGTCTGGGCTTGTCCGGGTACCTCTGGTGGAAGTCCGAGACAAGGTCCTTTGCGTTTCCCAACTCCGTGGCCAAAAGCCAGGAGATCTCTTCGTCAGTTCCTTCATATCCGGTCCAACGCACCAGGTACAGGAGTTGGCAGTGACGCCTTCTCCTATCGATCTTGAAGTTGAGGATCTCTGCGATCTCATACTCTGGTTCTCTGTCAACCTCGACAGGAGGCGGTGGAGGTTGGATGCAGTTCGGTATAGTATTTGGAATAGAATATTCTAGCTGCAAAATGTGGAAAACAGGGTGAACAGAACACATAGAATCAGGTAAATGAAGAGTGAAAGAAAGAGTACCCAGGTGGGCAATTATTTCAAAAGGGCTGAGGTTCTTTTCGGAGAGTTTTTTAGAGGGTCATGAGGAGCGGAAGTACTTTGCTTTCACGTATACCAGATCCCTGACTTTGAAGTCTGGAGCTGGGCTATGCTTTGCATCAGCGGGGCCTTGGTACCGCTTTTGTGCTTCTGACATCTCCAACCAGAGGAGCACGTGAAGCTCGTCCAAGTCAGTGATGTAGTTGGAGGCTGTGGAGGAGGTTAGTGGGTGATCGGAATAGATGGAGAAATTAGGGTGGTAGCCCTTGTTGGTGAAGAATGGGGATACGCCCGTAGTAGTGCTAGGCGTGTTGTTATAGGTGAATTCTGCAAGGGGTAAGAGGTTAGCCCAGTTGTCTTGTTGATAATTACAATAGACTCAGAGGTACTGCTCCAGAGTCTAATTGGCACGCTCCGTTTGTCCGTCACCTTCTGGATGATATCCGGAGGTGAAGTGGAGGTGCATGTCGAGTGCTTTGCCTAGAGAGCAGAAGAAGTGAGACACAAACTCCGAACCCCTGTCAGAGGTGACATGGGCTGGAACTCTGTGCTTGGAGAAGACGTGGGTTAGGAATAGTTTGGCAAGGTCAGCGGAGGTAATTGTGTTGTGGGTCAGGATGAAGATGGCTTGCTTGGAAAGCCTATCTATGATCACGAGGATCGCGGAATGACCTGCAGATGGTGGGAGTTGTTCGATGAAGTCCATGGAGATCGAGTTCCATGGCTTCTCCAGGACCAGAAACTGTTTCAGGAGGCCATACAGGCAATGGTGGGGGACCTTGGCATGAGCGCAGGATGTGCAGGAGCAGACATAGTCCTTGACATATGATTGGATGCCCAGCCAGGTATATTCACGACAAATGAGTTCCAGGATGTGGTTCTGTCCGAAGTGACCTGTAGTCGGGTGATCATGGAAGGTCTGAAGGATCTGGAGGTGGAGGTCATTTGCCTCTGGGACATATATGTGATTGTCACAGAGGAGGAGGCCATCGGAGGTGATGGTCCAGCAGGAGTCTGGAAGGGAGTCAGTAGAGAGGAGCGGAGATGCAATGGGGTCGGATGGGAGGGCGGAGCGGATGTTGGAGTGGAGTTGGTCGATGTCAACTAGGAGTGAAGCCCGGATGACTGGGGCTTCAAGGTATGTGGCGTGGAGTGAGGCAGCAAGGTCTTTGTTGGTGAAGAGTAGGACTGGAGCATCTAGTGTAGCTGTTCGGAGGGACGGAGTGAGTTGGTCCTGGGTGAAGATGGGGCAGAGGTTGTCTGGGTTGACTTGAGCATAGTCCTTGTCCCCTTCTTTAGGGTAGATGTTCCATCGTCTAGTTAGGGCATCAGGTTTAGCTCCGAGCTTCCTTGGATGATAATGGATCGCCAAGTTGAACTGGCAAAGATACTCTGACCAGCGCACTTGCCTGCAGGTCAGGAGCTTGGTACCTGTGAAATATTCAAGGTTTTTGTGGTCAGTATATACCGTAATCAGAGTTCCGGAGCCTTCTAGATAATGACGCCATTGAGAGAACGCCTCAAAGATGGCGAGGAGTTCTTTATCATGGGTGTCGTAATTCAACTCCGCATCCCGGAGGGAATGGGAGTAGAACACGACGGGGTGCAGGTCTCCATTTGGAGGGGTAATGGAGAGAATTCCTATAATAGCGTAGTCAGAAGCGTCAGTTTCCATAGTGATCGGAGTATCCGGAGTCCAGTGAACAAGCACTGGAGTGGATGTGAAAGCCTCCTTTAGAGACTAGAAAGCGCGCTGGCAGTCCTCAGAGAAATTCCATGGAATGCCCTTGCGGGTGAGACAGGTCAGTGGAACAACAATATTGGCATAATTGTGAATGAAGTGATGGTAGAAGTTTGTGAAACCAAGGAAGAACTGGATATCCTTGACCTTCTGAGGCTCCGGCCAGTCCACAATGACCTTGATTTTGTCCTCGGCCATAGAGAGGCCGGAGGGTGAGAGGATGTATCTGAGATATTCGACAGACTCTGTGTGCCATTC
>JBBPKI010000375.1:0-26042 GCA_038089155.1 Nevesoporus exiguus
AGCGTACTTCAGCATGTTGGAGATCGATTTAGTGCTATGTCACAGTGTGACACCCATCCCACACGCAGATGGGAAATTTTGCAACTCACTGTCAATTGCAGCTGGTGAGCCGGCATCGTGCTGGCAACATCAATTTGTTGTTTCAAGTGCTTTCTATCATTGTAACCTTTTTTTACATACATGGGCCTCTATGACTCTACATAGTTTTTTTACTTATGTATAGATGGCGAATGTCGACAAGTTTGCGAGTGGTGTGCTCATTTTGCAACTCTGTGCTCATAATAGTAGATGACAAATGTCGACATATTTGCAAGTACATAATGTGCACATTTTACAACTCCGGATTCACAATAGTACCGGCTCACGTAGCAGATAGGCGAATCTCCGCTCGAACCATGGAAGACGGTGCTGTGTTAACAGAGTGAGACAAATAGAGCCAAGCACTGAAGTTACTAATTTTTGCGTTGCCATCCAGGCTCTAAGGTAGCTACTGGTCCGATGTAATCATTAGCTTATGTAAGCCTAAATGCGTAGGTAAACAATAAATTCCAACACTCCTCCCTCAAGTTGATGTTGGAATTAGCAAGCGTGTTGCCATCCTGATCTCATCCGGCCCGACTAGTCACCGGTGTGCAAGTGACGCGCATGCGCCACGACTGGCGCATAACACTCTCCATTCCTCGGATATACAGTACCTCGTGCATATGGCAAGTTTTCCCTATTCCTGTGCAATGTCATGCGGTATGTTCACTACTATATGCTTTACCCCTTTTTGCTTTATTACATTCTGTACCGTATATAAGACCTACACTCAGTATGTAGACACCTCAGTCCGTTGCACCGCACGACAACTGAGGTGAGCTAGTTATCCCTTACATTTACCTACTCAAGCTTACCTGTGCATAGTGTATCTCGACAGGTAATATATCAGTCCGTTGCACCGCACGACGACTGAGTGTATCTCGACAGCCGTCGCACTCCCCTATTCTCGCGCATATATTCTATAAGTTGCAAGGTGAATGCTTGCAAAAAACAGAGAGGGAAACAAAGAATGTGATACCTGAATAAATTCGTCCATAAATGATTGTGTTTCGTGTCCACCATTGGTGTAGCGTCAGTGCAGTTGCCTTATATGGAAGGTCGCAGCTCACTCGTGCTAAGTCTGCGCACAGGCCCCTTCAATCGGCTTTGGGTGCCATTGCGCTCGTGTTTCACGCGTTTTTGTTGCTTCCCCATCTTCTATAATCAATCTAAAATATATTCAATGGTTCCAACTCACCCAATATTGTTGGAGATCATCCCGTTTCCTAGTGCATCCATAGTGTTTACCTTTGGTTCGCCCGCTACCTTCCTTATTTGGATAGTACAGTTACTTAGTTGATCCTGCCTGTTCCTGCTTTCCTCCAGTCTCTTACCATTGACTGGAGGTAAGCAACTTGTACTAGTTATTCGTTACATGTCCTTACTCACACACTGTAGTCCTTATGGACTCGCCTTCCAGGTAGCTAGCAATCTCAGTCTCTTACCATCGACTGGAGTCCTTATGGGCTCGTGTTCCAGGTCAATGTTCTTTCACAAATATTGCCTCAAAATGGCTGTGTTACTTGGTGAGGGGACTTAGTGGACTGACCTCTTTTAGGTTGTGATTTCAATCATCTTCTATGTACATCGCAGTGGGTTCTGTTGGTCTATGCATCATCTCGTATGCTATGGAGATGGTTTTGATGGCCTATGTGTGCTCGTTGTCTTGCGATTGTGCCTTCTACGCTAACTTGTCTGGTTGCCAGCTTGCGCCTTCGTATTGACACGTTTTGAGTCCATGCATGCATCACTCGTTGCTGTTATGATATTCACACTCGAGCAGTTCCAGGGAACCACTAATGAGGAGAAACGAGTAACAATTCCAAGACTGGAGAGCCAGTCGACTAGATACATGGGTTTATATAGTGTTTGACTACAAAGTGGCTATGGTCTTACTAATACAATGACATCATGGGAATGGAATGTGATAGAATATTATGGAACAATGACGTCATGTGAACAAATGATCGAGAAGAGTCTGTGATATGGTGAAGGGAATTGAAAAGTTCTAATATTACCCCCTTTTCAAGGCTCGGATTCCAGATGAGCGGGATCAGGGACTGGAGGAAGCTCAAAGAGGTCATCAGAGTATTTTTTATATTGTTGATGAAAGGCAAGGAAATCAGGTGAGGAAAAGAGAGAAGGAGGACCATGGGAGCGGAGTTGAAGATGAGCAGTAGGTTGAGCTGCCAAGGGATGTTTGTGGTGGAAATCTCGAACGACATCTGGGGCATTGGATAGGTCGACTGCTTTTTTCCATTCTCGTTCTTCATGAGGGAAACCTTTCCAATGGACTAAATATTCTATGTGACCATGTCATTCTCGAGAGTCAACCACTTGTTCAATTTCTCGTTCCTCATGCCCTTCAATCATAACTGGGGGGGGAATTGGTTCTTTTTGTTGTGATGGGTAAGTCCCTTTAACGTATGGCCAGAGTTGGCACTTGTTGAAGACTGGATGAATCGCTTTCCAGGATTTATCCAACTTCAATCGGTAAGCACTGTCTCCAACTTTTTCAATGACTTGGAAGGGACCATATCTCCGATCGTCTAATTTATGGGAAGGTCAGTCCATGCAAATATGGGTAGCTTCGACCAACACCAAATCCCCTTTTTTATATTCTGGTTGTTCTTTCACCTTTCAATCATAAAATCTCTTCATGTCAGCAGATGCTCATTCTAAAGCAGCCAACACTTCTTCTCTGGCCTTCCTGATGGATTCAACGAAGTCCTTCGCTGCATCATTTTGGACTTGAACTCTCATATCCGAACTGATTAGAGGTTCTTGTCCATAATTAAGCAGGAATGGGGACAATCCTGTTGATTCGTTCCTTCATCGATTGATGGCAAACTCAGCAAGGGGTAACCAATCTTTCCAGTTGGACTGCCTATGATTGCAGTAGAGTCTGAGGTATTGTTCTACCTCTGCATTCATGCGTTCAGTCTGACCATCTGTTTTGGGATGATAGGCAGTCGATGGGTTGCCCTCAATTTTGAGTAGTGCATATAAGTCCATCATGAATGAAGAAACGAATTGAGACCCTCGATCTGAGATGACCTTTCTAGGGGTACCATGAAGTTTGAAAATGTGATCCCTAAATATAGTGGTGACTCCTTTAGAAGTAGTAGTAGTATCTATGGGAAAGAAATGAATCATTTTCGTTAATCTATCTACTAGTACAGCATTTGATCCTTCAGAAGGGGGAAGTGGTCCGATAATATCTACAGAGATGACTTCCCAGGGACTGAATGGAACTTCATTTGGATGAAGGGGCGCTTTTGAAGCAGAATGGTGGACTTTGGTCTTTTGACAGGCATTGCATCCTTTGACATATCGTTTTATGTCTTTGCGAAGGGACGGCCAATAGAATTTTGCCATGATTAGATCCCTTGTTCGTTGGATTCCAGGATGTCCTGCTAAAGGGTGATCATGATTGTCTTTGATGATTTGTTCCCTTAACTTGGCATCATTGGGGATGTAGAGATGTTCTTGCCAGTATACATAGGACTCCAGATTGTTCTTTCCACTTAGGATTTCCCTTGTTCAATCCCTCCTTAGCGTACCATTCTCTTTTATATTGTAACTTGTGGACAGTATTGAAGATAGATTCATTACTGTGAGGAAGTGGAGTGATGACTTCAGGGAGTTTGGAAGTGGTTTGTCGAACAAAAAGATGATCTGGGAGAAGGATCTGCTTCTTATTATCAAGCTCTACCCCCTTTTCAAAGTCTGGCCTCTGGGACAGAGGATCAGCTGGATTAGACTTCCCAGGGCGATGATGAATGAGGAAATGATATTGTTGGAAAATGTACTGCCAACGAGCCTGTCGGCGAGAGAGACCCTGAGGACAATGATAGAATTCAAGATTTTTGTGGTCAGACCAAACCTCAAAAGGGTGAACAGCATCAAGAAGATAATGACACCATTCATGAAGGGTCTCAATGATGGCAAGGGTTTCAAGGTCTACAGCATGATAGTTTCATTTGGCAGAGTTAAGCCCCCGAGAATAAAAGGCAATTGGGTAGAAGTGATCACCCTGTTTCTGAGAGAGTATTCTGCCAATGCTGATACTGGAACCATCAGTTTCAACCTTGAAAACTCCGTCGTCGATTGGAAGATGGAGGAGAGGAGCAGTCGTCATGGTCTCTTTGAGGGTGGTATATGCTTGATGACACTCAGGAGTCCACTCGAAGTCTTTCTTTTCAGAAGTAAGGGCATTCAAGGGTTGGGCCAATTGGGCAAAGCCTTTGATAAATTGTCGATAGAAGTTTAAGAAGCCAAGAAAGGCTCTAACTTCCTTGTGAGTAGTAGGCTCTGGCCAGTCGGTAATTGCTTTTACTTTGAGTGGATCCATCTTAATCCCCCCCTCAGAGACAACAAGTCCCAAGTATTCGGTCTCAAGAGCTTCAAATTCACATTTTTCGGGTTTTAGGGATAACTTATGACTGCAAAGTATATGTAAAACTTGGCAGACAATCTCACGATGTTCTTGAAGAGTTTTCATGAAGATCATAATGTCATCCATGTATACTACTACTCTCCCTTTGTTGATTAGATCACAGAAGATGTGATTCATTATTGTTTGGAATGTGGCAGGAGAGTTGGTTAACCTGAAGAACATGACAAGAGGTGTTACGATTTCTCATCTTATCTTATCAAGTCACATGACCACTATCACGTGACCATGGGACATGTCACCTGACCAAGTCTAGGTCAATACCTTTCACTTCATTCACATTCGTTCTAGACCCCTTATCTACATGTGTCCTTAATTACTGTTAGTCTAGACTCTTATCTTTCTTCCCACTCCACAATGACATAGTACTTAGTAAGGATTCTCACACCAGCCCTAAACTACTCTGTATGTATATAATCTGAATGTCATCGACGACTGGACTTCAGTCGAGTCCTGGTTGATTCCCCTGGAACTTCCTCTTGAGCTCTATAGCAAGTCTAGTAGTGTGACCAAAGCCTTAACAGGTCTAGGTTGCCAACATTAGGACTTGACTACCCACATCTTCCCTCACACTACTCATTACTTCGCTGTCACTCACGACAACCCCGGACCCTAGGGGCAAAGGGAACTTAGTTACTACCATTCACCTTCTTGCGCACTTGCGCCACCTTTATCCTTTTACGTATACCCCGGCTATATGCTGGTGAAGGTCAGTTGTGCATTAGGCCGCTGTCAAGGGGTGTCCTCGAGAGGACTTAATTGATTTAAACACCGCCTCCACACATTTCATCTTCGAAGGAGCCTAGGCTCAGGTCCACGTGAGGCCACTTTATTATAAGAATAGTCTATATCAACTAGTTGGTGTCGCAAGAGCGGTCTTGTGCCCGACATCACTAGTTTACGTATGAATCTTCGAAGACTCTAGTCTGGTGGCTATTGACCAGATAGAGTAGTTGCTGGAGTCGACAAGGTCCTCGCAATCTTTAAAGCTTTTGGATGTTCCCATCCCGCACCCCCAAGTCTGAAGAAGTTGAGGTTCGCCTCCCTTCCAAGGAAACGGTAGTCAACCGGACTCCGCCCCTCAACGAAGACGGAGAAGCCTTCGAGTACGACCCCAACGATGGTTGGATAGACGAATTCAGATACTTCCACTGGTATGAAGACCAGACCCCTCCACCTGCACAAAGGAATATGGTCACCCCATCATCACAGAGAGAAGAAAACTCTCAAACCCCCAACTTACCAGCATGAGAAGACGAGGATGGTTGGATCAATTATTGGGCTCCTGAACAAGGATACTGAACACCAACCCCAGTCCCTCTAGTCAACATCTTTGAGGACATTGACTTCCTACCATACCTTCCTTGACCGAATTCAAAACAATGAACCCTTTGACGAATTCCTGCTTTGAGTTCATGGAATTCCAGAAGATCAAGCATTAACATTCCGAGCCTGGGTGCTACAAGTACAACTATACCAAGATCACCGCCCACAACTAAGACAAGGCATTGAAGCATTAGAAGAAGCTCAAGAATTACTAAATCAGCTTTGAAATCTTCATACACCTTCTCTTTCCCCCACGTCTGAACCAGAAATAGCCCCGGTTCCTCAAAGAGAACAAAACGTCGCAGTACTCTCACAGGAACCTGCTCCCCCTCATCGACTCAGAGACCGACGATTCATCCGAGAACCCGCTAGGAGACCAGCCATCCTCCCCAGACCAGATCTCCCAATCTCCTCCTGCACCCGCTCCCACAGCAGAAGAAATGTCTGCAGAATACATTAAGATGTTGGCAGACCAGTTGCTGGCCCTGCAGTCAGAACTCGAAGAACTCAAGAAGGATAAAGGCAAAAGGAGGGCGGACAATACAGAGATTAAGGTATCTAAAAAAGTAGAAATGGTACCAGACCCCGGCAAGTTCGATGGCAATAAAGACAATTTCGAATCATGGCAGATGGGCATGGCCCTATACATAAAAGCAAACCCAGAGTCGTTCATTACAGACGACCAAATCACAATTGCCACCCTCACCAGGATAGGAGTGAAAGCAGGAGAAAAGGACAAATTTGGAGCATCACAATGGGCCAGACAGCAACTCCGACATTACATGAAAACGGACAACTGGCCCACACAAACAACGCTGGGCAAACTCCTTATCTCCTGCTTCAAATCTATAAACAAAGAAGATGAAGCAAGGAACAAATTGGAGTGGTGCAAACAGATGCCAGATGAGTCCGCCAAGTCATTCACCACAAGGTGGCTGGGATACTACTATGACACAGGAGGAGAGCCCGACAAAGCAGATCCCCAAGGAGTCAGACTCTTCGAAAAGGCTTTATCAGAAAATTTAGCCAGAAAAATATACAAAGATGGCAAAAGAAAGAACTGCATACAAGACTATGTAGAAACAGCTAAAGAGATAGGAGTGAGACTCGAATCTCTAAAGCTAAGAAAGACAGAGAAGGTTTCACAACAACCTTCACAAAACACGCACCAAGAAGGCCAAGCCCACACATATGGAGGCTGTGGTCAACCAATGGACATCAGAGCTCTGCGGCAGCAGAACTCAAAATGTTACAATTGTGATAAGGAAGGGCATGTAGCAAGAGACTGCCCAAACCTAAAAAAAGAATGTGAGGAGTGCAAGTTCCTCAGAGGAGGATACAAGTTCAATTGCTAAAAGAGGGCACAAGGGCCTCAACGAAGGCCACAAATAAGAGAGATGAAGAAGGACAAAGAAAAGAAAGAAGAAGAACCCAAAGAAGCAAAGGCCATAAAAGGAATGGACTTCGAACAAATGAAGGCATATTTCTTTGACCTTCATGATACAGAGATGAAGAAGGCGGGAAAAGACTACGGCAACTGAGAGAACTGGGACCTCAGAAGCCGTTACTAAACACAAAGAATAGTTTCTCCTCTCTCTCTCCCTATGTACAATATGGACAAGACTTCGAGAACGATTTGGACTCCACCACATGCTATTCTTCAGAATCAGAACCAAGTAGTCCTATTTATAGAGTACATCTACCCACAACCGAGACTGGGTCTCCGCAAAAGGAGCTTGCTGCACAGGAATGCAGGCTTAATTCAGTCAAAGAAAAACAAAAAAATATTTATGAGGATAGTTTCCCAGAGCGAATCCTCTTATGCAATACCAAGGTGCAACAAGAGATTCTCATGGATATCTCTGTTGCACACCCCACTACCAAGAACAAGAAGCACCAATGCAAGGCCCTCTTGGATAGTGGCGCAAATGGAATATTCATAGATAAGAAATGGGCTGAAGAAGTCAAACTCCCTTTGCAAAAGATGGAAAGGGAAATCCCTGTTTTCAATGTCAATGGAACAAAGAACTCTGCTGGAGCAGTTACACACCAGGCGGAAATAATCCTCGACTACCAAGGTCACCACGAATGCCTAATCGCAGAAGTTACCAATTTAGGCAAAAACCCCATGATCCTAGGATATACATGGTTGGTGAAACACAACCCAACCATAGATTGGACAAAAGGAGAAGTAAAGATGGCAAGGTGTCCAAGGTCTTGCTATATGCTTTCAGACCGAGGGACAAACTTGGCAAAAGAGGAAGAAGAAGAACTGAAGCACGCCTCGACCGTGCATAGGTTTATCAAAAACCTTGAAATACCAAAGAAAAAGGAACCAATCCTTGAAGAATTGGTTCCTAAAGAATACCATCACTTCTTAGACGTTTTCAGCAAAAAGGAGTCAGAACGACTCCCTTTAAGAAAACCCTGGGATCATGAGATAAAGCTGAAGCCTGGCTTTCAACTGAAAAAGGCAAAAATATTCCCCATGAGCAAGGACAAAATGGAAGAGCTGAAGTCCTTCATGGAAGAACAAACCAAGAAAGGGTATATCAGACCCTCGCACTCTCCACAGACCTCACCAGTCTTTTTCATACCAAAGAAAGATGGAAAGAAAAGACTGGTACAAGATTATCGCTACCTAAATGAGTGGACCATTAAAAACAACTATCCTTTACCACTCATAAGTCAATTGGTAGATAAACTCCAAGGGGCCAAGCTTTTCACTAAGCTAGACCTAAGATGGGGTTACAACAATATAAGGATAAAAGAAGGAGATGAATGGAAGGCAGCATTTGTCTCTCACTCAGGAGCCTATGAACCTCTAGTAATGTTCTTTGGCCAATGCAATGCACCTGCCACATTCCAGCAAATGATGAATGAGATCTTTGCTGATATGGATGGTGTCATCATAGTCTATATAGACGACATAATGATATTCACTAAAACGGACGACAAAGCAGAACACGATAAGATCGTCCAAGAAGTTCTCAAAAGACTTAAGGAACACGACTTATTCCTAAAGCCTGAGAAATGCTTTTTCAAGCAAAAAGAAGTCGAATTCCTCAGGATGGTCGTTAATACTGAAGGAATTAAAATGGAAAAGGGAAAAGTAGAAGCCATATTAGAATGGCCAATACCAAAGAACGTCAAAGGGGTCCACAGCTTCTTAGGACTCGCCAATTACTATAGAAGGTTTATTCAAGACTTCTCCCAAGTCTCATGACCCCTGAATGACCTCATGAAGAAGGACCAACTCTGGCAGTGGGGACCCACTGAACAAGAAGCTTTTGACACCCTAAAGAGGGCATTCACTACAGCCCCTATACTCACATATCCCGACAATAACAGCGAGTTTCACTTGGAAACAGATGCTTCTGACTTCACTACCAGAGCAGTCCTTTCTATTAAACAAGAAGACAAATGGCACCCGGTTGCCTTTTCCTCCGCCTCCATGACCCCAGAGCAGAGGAATTACCCAATAGCGGACAAGGAAATGCTCGCAATCATTCTTGCCTTAGAACAATGGTGGCATTACCTTGAGGGGGCAGAAGAATTTGAGGTCTGGACAGATCATGCCAACCTCAAATATTTCATGACAAAACAAGACCTAAATCGAAGACAAGCCCGATGGTCACAATGGCTGTCACGATTTAATTATATCTTAGTCAACAAGCCTGGTTCACAAATGGGCAAAGCTGATGCTCTCTCTTGATGAGAGGATCACACACAAGGAATTGACGAAGACAATAAAGGTCTTCAAATGATCCCTGAATACAGAGTAAGGGCACAATCCAAATACGCTTACACAATCGAAGGAGAAGAAAGAAAACTCCTCGAAAGAATAGTGGAAGCGCAAGAAGAATGGAAGGGAGACAATAAACCCAACCTTCTTAACAAAGATGGAATTCTGTATCTTGGTGACAGAATCTTCGTCCCAAATAAGGAAACCTTGCACCAAGACATCATCACTCTCTACCACAATTCTCCAATAGCCGGATATGGCAGTGCTGAGAAAACCTGGCAAATAATAGAACAATATTTTCAATGGAACAGCCTTCAAGCCCAAGTAAAAGAATATTGTTCAAGGTGCGACAGATGTGCACGAATGAAGCCAGAAAACAAAGCACCCAAGGGAGAATTAATCCCCAATCCTATTCCAGAAGGTTCCTGGAAAGACATATCTGCGGACTTCATCACCGATCTTCCCCCTTCCAACACCTACGACTCCATTCTAGTCGTAGTAGACCATTTTTCAAAAGAGGTGGAATTTATCCCCACCAACAAGACGATTACAGCCTTAGGAACGGCTAAGCTATATCGAGATCATGTATGGAAGCACCATGGTCTCCCAAGGTCCATAATTTCAGACAGAGGGCCACAATTTGCTTCGCAAGTAATGAAGGATTTGGGCAAAATGCTCAAAATAGACCTAAATATGTCTACAGCTTTCCATCTCCAAACTGATGGACAGACGGAAAGGGTCAACAGGGACCTTCAACAGTATCTCAGACTGTTTACCACTGAGAAACAAGACAAATGGGTGGAATGGCTCCCCCTGGCACAATTTTCTTATAACAATCGCCAGCATTCTGCCACAAAGAAATCCCTGTTTGAAGTCACCAAGACTTACAAGCCAAGAATGGGCATTGAACCCACACTCACAAAGAACGAATCGTCCTCAGCATTCACACAGGACTTTTCAAATACGCTTGAGCAAGCTAAAGCCTCGCTTGAAAAAGCTCAACAAACAATGAAGAAACAGGCGGACAAGCACCACACTAAGGTTCCTGATATGGTAGTCGGAGATAAAGTCTGGCTATCAACAGAGAACATTAAACTTAATCGGGCCTCAAAAAAGCTCACAGAGCAATGGATTGGCCCTTATGAAATCCTCTCATTCGCAGGCCCTAACGCCATCACATTAAAACTCCCTTCTACCCTGCGAATCCATCCCACCGTGAATATTTCAAGAGTTAAACCTTATAAAGAACGTCTTGAAAATCAACCTGTCATTGCCCCAGGACCCGTCGTGGGCACACAAGAAGGACTTCCAGAGTTCGAAGTCGAATATATTGTCAATTCTCGACTTAAAGGACAGTCTTTGGAATACTTAGTACCTTGGAAGGGCTATGATGAGGAAGACCGCACGTGGGAACCTCTGAGCCACCTCTTAAATGCCAAAGAGGCAGTAAAGGACTTTCACTTATCTAACCCGGCAGCACCCCGGAAGCTCAGAATGGTCCAAACAGACTTTGATTCACTTTTCTCCTCTTATGACAACATGACGGAGCCCTCCCAGATTCCCTTTAATCGCCTGGAATGCGATTCATAGGAGGGGGGTAATGTTACGATTTCTCATCTTATCTTATCAAGTCACATGACCACTATCACGTGACCGTGGGACATGTCACCTGACCAAGTCTAGGTCAATACCTTTCACTTCATTCACATTCATTCTAGACCCCTTATCTACACGCATCCTTAATTACCGTTAGTCTAGACTCTTATCTTTCTTCCCACTCCACAATGACGTAGTACTTAGTAAGTATTCTCACACCAGCTCTAAACTACTCTGTATGTATATAATCTGAATGTCATCGATGACCAGACTTCAGTCAAGTCCTGGTTGATTCCCCTGGAACTTCCTCTTGAGCTCTATAGCAAGTCTAGTAGTGTGACTGAAGCCTTAACAGGTCTAGGTTGCCAACAAGAGGTTCAAAGAGTCCTTGATTAGTATGGAACGCAGCCTTCCATTCGTCACCATCCTTCATCTGGATATTGTTGTATCCCCATCGAACGTCGAGTTTAGTAAAGTACTTTGCACCTTTCAATTTGTCGACTAGTTCATTGATCAAGGGGAGGGGATAGCGATTTTTTACCATTATGTCATTTAATTTACGGTAATCCTGGACAGGTCGTAAGCATCCGTCCTTCTTCTTTATGAAGAAAAAGGCTGACACAAATGGCAATTTGGAAGGATGAATGCGTCCAGACTTAAGGTTTTTTTCTAAGAAAGCATCTAACTCTTTTTGTTCAGCCAGGGTCAGATTGTAGGTTTTGCAATCGATGATGTGATCTCCCGGCAAGAGTTTGATGGCGTGATCCCAGGGTCGGGAAGGCGGCAATTCATCAAAACTTTCTTTAGTGAACACATCCCTGTAGTCATGATAAGGTTCAGGGACGATTTCTTCAAAAGATTTTTTTGTCTTTTTTATATTGGCCGCCGCTGCCATGTCAGTAGATACATTTCTTAGATAAGTGGGTACATCCAGCTTAAAAAGGCGGTCCCCTTCACTCATCTCCTCATTGTCCTCCTCACCAACTGGTGGGTGGGAGATGTGGTTGAACAGAGTCACATCTCCTGTTTTCCAGTCTATGAGGGGATTATACTGTCGTAACCAGTTGTAGCCGAGGTATATAGAATGAGAACTGATGTGTGTTACTGCCAATGTTAATATTTGTTCACTATCAGCGATGGTAATCGGCAATATCACAAATTTCGTTATGTGTCCGTTCGTATTGGTAGTTCCATCGGCGTTATAGACCGGCATCGGTTGAGGGAGGTCATGGGTGGGGATGTCATTTTTTATGACGAATTTTTCATCAATCACTGAACCCGTACATCCAGAGTCAATTAGTACCTTAGTCTGGATGACATTTCGATCCAGTAGTCTTATTTTGATCAGACATTTGAGTGCTGACTTAGTGGATCACTCACTCCGTTTAATATACTTTGGTTTATGTTGTAACTCTTGTAATACGAAGTGAGCATCTTCGTTTGTCATTAACTGGAGCTCATGCAGTAGCTGGGGTGTCACCTCTACTTGTCTGCTCTCATGAACAAATGTTTGCAGGTGGGAGAGCCCTACCATGTCTTCTGCATTGTCAACCACTGCTTTGATCCAGCGGATGGTCCAGGGATCGATGGTGTTGAGCCATAATTGTTTTGTTGTCTTTTTACTGGTAAACTCAGGAGGTGAGTGTACAATAGTCGTCTCCAGCGATAATTTCTTCTTCTTTTTTAAGATTTTGGGCGGGTTTTCCGGAACATAGATCAGAATATCAGGAGCCGATCCTTGTTCTCTCTCGTCTTCCTTTGTTTCTTGTACGTTCAAAACAGAAAATCGATTATGCACGTTAGAAACAGTCTGAGTAGTAGAGCGACGATTATCTACTACTCCTTGCCAAAACCCGAATCTTTTATTACACAGCATATCATCTCCTCAAAGCCTTTTTCATCCTCCCACTCCAAATCCTTTCCAAGGAAGTGGACTTTTTGCATCTGGGGGCATCATTGCCACTGAGGGGGATGTTTGGCACAGGGCCAGGGATTGCCACAAAAGCGGCACTTTCTGGCTGCATGGGCTGCGTCTAGGTCCATTGGTTGACCTGCTCTGGGGTATACCCCTGGAGAAGTAGCAGGCGCTCTTGGTGGAGCATTGGAGGGTCCTGCCGCTGGTGCAGATGGTGCAGCAGGGGGATGGGGACGGTATTGCATGGGTGGTTGTGTAGGTGGAGCATATCCTCTTTCTTTCTTTCATTCGTAAATTTCTTTCAACACTCCATCTGCCTCTTCAAGGGCTTGTTGCCAGACTCCCAGCCTTTCTGAGGTGAGAAGTGAGGAACAACTTCTTTCCACATATTTGACAACATCGTTGTGGACTGCCTTGCGAACCTGGTTGCAGAGAATGCGTCCCATGGCTCTTTTGTCGTATTCAGCTTCTAGCATTAGGTGACGGAATTGAATAAAGAAATCTTGAACAGTTTGGTCGCATCCTTGTCGGAGGTGGAAGAGTTCTTTCTTGGCGTCTTTGCGAAGGGTTTTAGACTGGAAGTTAGCCTTTACTTCATCGACAAATCCTTGCCAAGTTAACTGATTGACTCTTCCTTGTTCAACAAACAGGTCTGCGAACCGTCCTACTGCTTCATCCTTCATATACGATAGTGCGATCATAATCTTTACTCAGTCTGGGGGCTCAGCCTCAAACCCAGCCAAGTAGAGTTCTAACGACCTCCACCAAGTGATGAACTTCCTCTTGTCGCCATCATAATTGCCAGGCTTGGCAGTAATGGATTTTCCCAGCTTCGCCGCTCCCACAACAGGGGGAGCAGGTGCTGTTGCTGGTGAAAGGCGTACTCAGGGAGTGATGGGTTCAGGGGAAGTGACAAGGAGTCCTTGCATGGAAGAAGTTCGTCGCTGTGGTAGATGGAATGGTGGTAAGGGTGGAGATACTTGTGATGCCCTAGATCCCTGTACTTGTGCGGCCCACAACCACAATGCGTATTGTCAGAGGTGTATTTCAAGGGGATCCTCCTCTGGATCGATCGGATTCATTGGGAGTGGTTGTGGCATAGGAGAAGACGGTGGAGATCCTTGACCTGGAGGAGGATTCATTGGAGAAGCAGAACGAGGAGTGTCCTTGGGAATTGGTGGAGGTGGGTCACGAGGGGCATAGATTGAGGCTGCCACTCCTTCAGGAATAGGTGGACTGCTAGGAAGAGGGAAGGATGAAGATCCTGGGACCGACATGGTGGAAAGTCATCTCCGAAGGGGAGGACGATTGTAAGGTCGCAGAGGGTAGTTGTAGTCTGACAGTTTGAAAGCTAAAAGAGTATTTCCCATTACACACTAAAGTAGTGCATTGGTGTTTAAACCACTTGGGGAAAGGGGAATAATGATGAAAGAAAAAGCGAATGATCGGTGGTATGGGATGATTGCCGGCAGTCACCTCTTAGAAGGTGTGTGTTGTGACGTTAAACGGGTAATCACGTGAACCCAGATGATTCGACCTAGATCGTCTGCAGTCACAGTCAATATCGACCACCATGAAAATCGCCCTAGTGCTCTATGGGGAAGCAATGTTATCCTTATTGACGGCAGACGACCATATATGCAGCAGTGAAGCGGGTTGCTTTCCCATCAATGATGAGGTTTGTTGATAAACTATCACACCTTAACCCTGGTGGCCAGGTGTAAAGCTAATTGGAGAGGTGAGGGTGGAGGCAACAAAGTCGCAACAATGAGCAATAGTGGTAGCAGTAAGGGGGAAAAGGCTGGAGCACTCTCTGCAGTGACCTTTGCCTTTGAACCAGATGGTTCGCTGTGGCTTGTCAGGAATAAGTTGCTTGTAGCAACTGTTCACCCTGATTGGTTTTCACCACAAATGAACACCCTATCACGAGGGCTGTCTGGAATCGGCTAGGAGTAGGAGCGAGGGGTGCAGGATAAAAGAGAAGGAAGGCGGAGGCAGTGGTCAAGAAGACCTAAATGGGGACAGACCTAGAGAGGCTCTCTCGCAGGCTTTTGCCTTCACCCTCTACTCTGTACCAGGCGATGATAAAAGTGATGAGGGGGTTGAAGTCGAATTGAGTTCTGCATTTGACAAAGATTTGGACACAGGCGTAGATAGAGAAGAGGAAGGTGTGGATGGCAGAAAGAATGTCCAGCATGGACAGTAGTTGTAGCAGTTCAGTGGAAGGAAGGTAGTCTTGGAATTATGTTATGATATTCACACTCGAGCAGTTCCAGGGAACCACTAATGAGGAGAAATGAGTAACAATTCCAAGACTGGAGAGCCAGTTGACTAGATACATGGGTTTATATAGTGTTTAACTACAAAGTGGCTATGGTCTTACTAATACAATGACATCATGGGAATGGAATGTGATAGAATGTTATAGAACAATGACATCATGTGAACAAATGATCGAGAAGAGTCTGTGATATGGTGAAGAGAATTGAAAAGTTCTAACAGTTGTGCCATCTATTCCATATGGTCTCCCATAGTATATAATACTGTCCGCATCATCTCCGCATTTCAAATCACGCTCAACCACTCTCAATGCCTCTTTAACCTCGATATGGCCTCCTAGGCCTCTAGCTCACATAATGTAGTAGAATTTTCATGAGGTACACGGTCACCCCAAGTTGACATTTTCACCTGGTACATGGTGACTGTGCATGGGGCCCAGCATAGTGTAAAGTAGAAGCAAGTATATACAGGTGGGCCCACCTCATCAAATATGTGCAAGTACCTTGTCACCTATGGAGTGGCCCACTCAACACAAATTATTCACGGGGGATGTGCTAATGAAATAGCTGCTAAATACTGGCAAAATATAGGGTGGGCCACGGACATTTAGGTACAAGGCACGAGAGGGCCCACAGTATGGAAAACCTGCAGGCATTTTGTGTATGCAAGGCATGGATAGGCCCCCTAAAAAGAGTTTGAAATGCCAGAAACACGCAAGGGGGCCCCTAGATATTTCTGTGAAGGACGTAAACCAGCTATGATGAAGGGAATGCAATTAGATATGTGACACAACGAGGCATACATACATTCGTGAAGAAAAATGGCTGGAGGAGCAGTATTTTTTCCTCGAACATGGTCGAGTGTCTATTAGCGAATCAAGGCATGAGTGGCCTGCTGGTACATACGAGCAAGACATGACCATGCATACCAAGGATGAGGCCAGGTTTCAACAACACGAGGAAGGCCCATCTAGTATTTTTGTGTAAGAAATGTGAGGCTGGCAGAGAATTGCTGAAGTGATGAGAAAAGATCAAGGGGGCTGAAGGTGTTATGTAGCATGTTCCGTTGAACTGCTAGTCGTATCCTGTGCTTCGCGAGGAGGCACTCACAAAGAGGTGCAACATCTCACGATGGCATGGAGACAGTTCAGATTAGACCCCTTTGGCAAGGGAAGAGTCTGGCAAGGTTGTTCTAGGGAACATGTAGATTGTGTAGCACTAGCTTGGAATACAAGGACCGCTACTCTACTGCTTATATATTGGAAGAAAGTGAGCATGGACCAACTAAGGGTAGGCATGGGAGTTTAGGGAAAAGGGTGGGAGAGCGACAGATATAGTAGGTGGATCACGAGCCTGCACAAGAGAGCAGGCTTAGGAGGTATTGTTCAAGAGTGAAGTACGGTAAGGGAAACACTACTGTAATAGATGGAGGGTTAGTGCCTCCAGCAATTCAAAGGAAACAAGGAACTTTAGGTAGCGAGCATGGGGGCGAGGATAACAAAATGGTATGGCAATGAGAATGAGTAAGAGCCCATGTATAAGGGAAATGAACATAACAGAAGGCTCTTGTGTGCATATAATGAAAGGGCCAAAAAGAAGAGAAGACAAAAGGAAAATGTAAGTTTAGCCTGACACAGGAGGACAGGCGAGCTTCTGAAGCAAGCAATGAGCAGGGTGGTGCATGTTTATGTGCACTGTGGGGCTGGACCTACAAGGATCAGTGCAAAGGACATTTAAATGCTGGTGGAAGAGGAGAATAAAATGGCAAGACCTGGGGAATCTCTGGTGCAGGACACAGGGGGGCCTGCATAAATGGGTCAGTGACATACACTGAGGCCCACTTGTAATTTTGCAAGTTAGGGAGTTAACACAGAAAAGAGCTAGTAAGATATGTGAGAACTTACGTGTACCCAAATATTTGAAAATGAGGTGCATGTAAGGCTGCACAAAAGAAATCAATGGGCTTGCAAAGCATGGGAGGAGGCAGGGATAGGGGCAGTGGAATTTATGTGGAAAAAATCAATGGATAAACAACTATGCAGACAACATACAGTGTGGCTTGCAAATATTTATAAAAAAAGTATAAGGCAGGCCCTGCAAATCCACAAAGCATGTGGTGACCCACAAGAATATGAGTGGGACACAGGTGGGCCGATAAGTGTTCATAGTCATTATAGGATGAGAGCTACAGACCCCTGTTTGCAAGTGAGGGAAATCCTGAATGCATGGGTGCATGGAAAGCAGCAATAACCGTGGGTATTTGAGGACAATACCAGGGTAGCTGAAGGGGGTTTGGCTGCGTTTAAACATCTCACATGCAGGGACAGGGGAGGCAGGGACATTGTAAGCATGTGTGAACATTTGGAATTTTAGATGCAAAATGCCATTTAGCATACAAGGATTTGAAGGGCAGCCTTGGTGGCATTTATGAATGTTTTCTGTGCCAGATATAGAACAATCAGCATGCATGAATGCATTCTGATCAGGGAAGACTGGATGTTAAGTGTGAAGCACGAGGCAACCTGCTGTCGTCACTGTATGTAACACGGGCAGCCCATAGTTGTATGTTTAACACATTGCATTGGGCTGGAGAGGCAAGCTTCAAAAGCTTATCAGGGATGAGAGGGGCAGCACATATTCCAATACAAACATTGGCTGGATCAAAAGAAAAAAAGAATGAGAATATCCACAAGCTATGAGTGAGCAGACATGTCTTGTGGAAAAGATGCAAGCAGGCACTCTGGCATTTATGCATTTTTTCACATAAGAATTTGTGGGCTTGGAGTGCACATTATATGAAACAATGGAAGCTTTGTGGACCAGTGTGCAAGACAAAGATATCCTCAAAAATGGCAACTGAAATGTGAGTCGTCAACAAACCGTGTAGCATGTGGCAGTCAAGCAGCTGAAAAGACACAATCACTGATGGCCATGAGAATGTCCAGGAATTGCACAAAAAAGGTGCAGGAGACTTATGTTGCTAAAAATGTGCAAGTCGCCTGTGGTTTTAAACGTGGTTATTTACATTGCATGGGTGGGTACCACACCTGTGCATAATATGCAGAGCTCACAGTGTGCATGCCAACACAGAAGTTTAATGAGGCGGAGAGGCAAATTTCTTATCCAATTCAATATTCCCGTAGATATTCTGACCCCTCTTGGTGGGCTCACCCGAGACACCAACAATCTTCAAAGGCTTAAAATTGCGAAGGTACTGCTGTTGTAAACTTAAAACAATCAATGTAAGCATTGGTTAATTGCTGGTAGGAATGCTGGATGTATACTGTGCAAGGCCACATCTAAGATGTATGAAGGCTGAAGATTACTAGAATCCTGCAGATCATAGAGAAAGATTTGAGTGGTGTTCTTGAATATGAGTTGGAAATTAATCGATAATAAATTGACAGCAAAACCATCTGAACTGGGAAAAATAAACTGTGTCCACTGACCTATGATTGGTGGGTATTGTCAGAAGCATTCTGTAAATCCAAACATCAACACTGCATAAATGCTGAATATGTTAGGCTTGTGCTTATTCAAATGGATGAGACATGATGCATTTAGGATATTGCATTGGATGTTGACAGGAGGATAATAGTTAGCAAGACCATCTCATGCACCAAGATAGAGAGCAAGTATACTTGTCAAATACAATTGAACACAACGTCCACAATGCATGCAGGCTCAAGATTTGCAGACGCCCTCTGATCAGTATTGAATATTCACAAGAAACCTGCATGATACACTTCAAATGCATAAGGGGCCCCACAGATCAATACTCAGTGTACAATAGAAAATGCTGATGCATTAATTACCGGATGTCACACATGCATTTTACATTTGGATGGTTTGTGATGTGATTTCCACAATTGACACAAATGGCTGCTGATGTGGCCATGGCTCTAAACAACTTCTTTTGCACCAGTACACACGTACTCATGGATGAAGCCATGCCCGAATACCTCCCGTGTTCCCATCTTGACATTTTGGATCACCTATCTGCTTATATGAAAAGTTCTTATACTGCTCAAAAGAATGTTCCCGGCAGCCATTCAAGTGCAGTAATGCTGCACAGCAGTTTATCTACCAAACTGATTTGTGAGGCAGATCATGTCATAAAAAGAATTATATTTGCAAAAGACAATATATGTCAGTGCATTGTAGCAACTACATGGCAGGAGTAGCTCAATTACCATAGTATTACTACATGGATTCAATCCTCAAAGCACACAAGCTGGAAGCATGCAGACCTTCCAAGATGAGGAAATCTTGTTCATGGAGATATCCAAACCATCTATGCTGGTTAATGAATGTGGAGACACTGTCACCTGGTATCTACCTGAATGTTTGACCAGGCAGTATCAGGTAATGTCTCCCCCCAAGGACAATTCACAAGAGCTGATATTTATGCAGAATAAAGTTTGGCAATCTATGCAATGCCTGCAAGGAACACTTCAAAGTAGTATTACCACATCAAATGATAGCCAGAAGTGGAGGACCAACAAAGCTTATTTCCACAATGATGTGAATCTGCAGGGGTCTGTCAATCTACATATCTCCTGCCTGGTTTCAGCAGGGGCACACTGTGCATGGCAGGATTCTAAACTATTTCTGCAGGAATCTGTAACATGGCAGTATAGGATTGAATGAATGTTTCGGTGCTATTGCAAAGTGGAAGAAGCAACAACGAGGCCAGAAAGTGGCTTGTATCCATTTCAGAGGCTCAAATACTTATATTGGCAGCTCTCAGCCTCATACATCCTAAGATGTATGACCAGGGCCAGAAAGTAATGGCAGAACTTTGGCAATATGCTCAAAAAGAGAATGATACTGAGATGGCAGAGGTGCTCCAAATGTGGCCCTCGGTGTATAACTTACTTTCTATTATGGTCAACTGTTGCAGTCCATATCATGTGGATGGAAATGGGCTGTGCAAGTGGTATGATACATGATTAACCGTGGGGAGCTACGAGGATGTTCATTTCAAACTGCTGCAACAGGGTCTTGCTTTCAAATATCTGCCAGGAACAATACTCACATTTTCAGGGAAGTTGTTTCCACACAGAGTTCCAGATGTTGATGGAGATCGCGCCTGCATTGCGTGGTATATGCAAAAAAAGGTGCATGAAGTATTTCATGTCCCAATTTGCAATTATGTGCACATATAGGCTGCATGTGCCACTGTAGAGATGTCACTAGAATGTATACATATATAGCGTAGCGAGAATCACACTACTCAAATGTAAGACTACTGCTGAAGCCATTTGTCATGGTGGACGCACTCTCCACTGATCATTAAATTAACACATGTCAAGATCAAATCTTTTTGCTTGGAATCGATCTCTCATGGGGTTGGTAATTTTGTGGCATTCCAAAATCTTCGTATGAGTCCATGAAGCAGTCAGGATACTGAGTATAACATGCCTCAATGTGTTGTCACTTGCCAATATCAGTTGAGAATGATGTTTGATAGTTTGGAAAATGCATATATCAATGAGTGACGGACGTGCACTGGGATGGCACATAGCAATTTTCATGTAGCCTGTTGTCAATCTATGCACATGTCGCATGAAAGCGACAGATCAGGACTATCTGCCTCAGATGGGCATAAATTTTCAGGAGAGATCGTGAAGAGTAACATGGATGAGTTAGTAATTTACTCCTTCATAGACTTGTCGTAGCACATGCATCTCCCATCCATTATCATACTAATACTCATGCGCCATTCCCAAGCAAACTCTAGGTCCTTCACAATTTCTGCCAATTTTGCATCATTCTCAGCAAGTTCACAGACCAGGTTGTCTTCAAGTTCATCATAGAATCACACCTCTTTCTCATGGAATGGGGACAATTCTGTTGACCAACACCCCTGATCCATTTGAGCTCACAATAAGACCTCGGAATGACATACATACCTGGAAATAATCCTCAGCCCAGAATCCAAGGGCCTCCAAATTCCAATTATGTATCTACAATTTCAATATTGTCGCTCAACCATGCATGGTGAAAGTCACCTGCTCTGTCACTGTTCCAGTTTGGAAGTAAAGTCAGAATATCGTCAATGAGGTGGTATAGTTGACTGTTGAAGTTGCTTAAATCCGCTTGCAAACCATGTGTGTCTGCATAATTGGCATGGAAAATTGCCTCACAGGCTGGGGTGGGGATTGGGACTGTTGCCCTGGTGGCATAAATGTGTTGAAGGACGTGGAGAATCCTCTGTATCCCATCAGAAAATTAAGATAGAGGCCGGAGAACTGGAGAGTTCAACATAATTCTTGGTGGAACAATTTCTCCCAATCTGGATGCCAATCTACATGATGAGAGCGGGTCATTGATGATGCTGCTGCCTCGATGTGGCAAGCGGAAAAGTGAAGATTGCGATGGATGATGCTCTGAGAAAGCTCCACCAAGCTAATTGTTTCTGTGCATTGTGGCATTATGGTTGAAAGGGGTGAAAAATGAATAGGGATGAGGCAGGCAGAGTCCATCAATTGTGGACATGATATAGGCGGAGTTAGAACATTGTGCACTAAATCTAGTTCATGTCATTGCCTATGATGTTGATCCAGTGGGCTCTAACAATGCACTGATCAAAAATACTCGGTAGATGATTGATCTATTTATTGCGATCAGCATTGTCTTCCAAATTTGCTGGGATCTAGATTTTCAAATGCAAGTATTTCCAGCAGGTGTTTGCTATGTGCTCACTGATGTTTATTAGAAGAATATGGATTTGCAAATGGTTACAAGACCATCAAATAAATCCGTCATATGAGGGATACATTGGTACCTGGTTTTTACTATATCGTAACTGTCACTACTCTGCAGTTTTACCTGACAGCCTTCCCATCTTGAAAGACATTGATCCCACATTCTTCCATATCTAGCAGCTTGCTTAGCTGCATAACATGCTCGACCTACATAGCCGCTTGCTTCACTGGACCTCTGCAGCCCTTTCCAGAATTCTGCCTTATGGGCAAAAAACATAATGGTCCACTGAAATTCAGTGGTGACTAGTTCTACTTCTTCGTTCCACCTGGAATTCACCACTTTAGCTTGATGCCAGTTGACCCTATAGACTGACATACTTGTCAGTGTTAAATTTGTAACCAGTGTAATGCGGGACATATATTCCCACATCCAGTCGCTTGTTTTTATGTCCTGCAGGATGTCCATTGTCCAGAACCAGGCAAGATTTGTTACAAAAATCCCCTTTTCTTCACTTCTTTCCACCTTACTGCTACCTTTACCGCTTCTTTGCCAACCTCTTAGCTAAGTCCTTACCTTCGGACTCCACTCCAACCTTCCTTAAGACCTGTGCCTGACCCTTTGGTACCTTTCTCACATTCATCTCCGCTTGGTTACCATCCGCTCCTTATCTCCTCTCTATTGCCTCCGATCATTGTTGCCATCTTTGTGCCTACCTACGCATAGCTTCCATCAGCCTCCCCTTAGGTGGTCTGTGCACATACCCAGTAGTATAAGTAGGGACCATTCCTGTAGAATACCCTAAGCTTAGTCTGCCCAATCGGTAGTGCCATTCTAGGCCCATTCCTAGCGAAGAGTGTCAGCCTCTCCTAGTGTTCCTCTCGCCTTGCATCTCTCGTCGTCCCCATCGTCTTCTGGTTTGGTCCTAGTTCGGTGCTGCCCTCGGCTCATCGTAACACTGTGATATTGATTGACCCTTCAATTTGTCATACACCACCCATCAAATCTAATGGCACTCCTGACCTATTGCACCACTTAATACATATTTCTCACCCAGTAGAAAAATGTGCTGCATCCCTAGGTATTGTCATATCCTGTCCAACTCTGGTCACTCCAAACCAACTCTGGACCAGTTCCCTCAGTTGTGTGCACATACTCAACTCTGGAACAACTCCGTTGATCCTCCAGTTCATTCTCACTCAATATCATAGACCTTGACTTCAGACCTTTTCCTTTATGTTCTACCTTGACATCTCTCTGTATGTTCCACTATGACATCTCCATTTCTGTTTCATCTTGACATCTCTATTCCCATTCTATCTCAATGTCTTATCTTGACTTCCATTTCACTTACATAGTTACCTCTGTGCCTGTGCACATTGAAGACTTACCCAATCTCATCTCTCTTAGTATATAAAGTCTCTACTTCTGTCAGTAGATACCTCAGTTCAAATCTCAACTTAACCTCGACTTAACCCTGTCCCATCCTCGTCTTGATCTGATGATCTCCTTGAGTCCGAGACTCTCCTCTGAACTCTGACCCTCTGCAAATTCAGGACACTGGACTTTCTGCAAAGGTGCACCACATAAGGGAAGCCAAGTCCCGTTTGACTAATCTAACTCTGAAGTCCAGAGTTAGTCCGGAGTTCGTCCCCAGTGTTTAACAGTAGATTTGAACTCCCAATTTGCAAAGTCCTTGCTGATATGGCAACTAGAGTTACCCATTCCCGTTCTCATGCACTCGCAAATGTGCCTGATGTTCTACGCCCTTTTAGCAGTAGTCACCGAGGCCCCGACCTCATCGACCAATTTCGTAGCTTCTCTGCTAGATGCACACCAGGCTCGGCATCCCAGGCGCCAGCGCCCCCACACTCTCCCACTCCAGGAGCTGGCATCGAAGAGCTATCTGTCGATGACCAACCCCTTGACGAAGAAGCCCCTCAGTCGAATTTGGCATCGCTCCACACTCCGGTGAACCTGAGCATCCACTCCAGTGCTGCGGGCAACTCCGGAGGTGATCCCGATCCCTTTGGTAGCAACTCCGACCTCCCTGAGGATGATTTCAATCCTTCCATGGATAACGAATCTATTCCACGCGATACGCTTGGCAAGCTCGCCAGTGCCATTCGCGGCCTCACTCGCTTCTCTCGTTGCAAACCTGAGTCCTTGCAATGGACCAAAGTCTGGGAACCGGACCAGTTTGATGGGACTGACCCCCGAAAACTCTGGGTTTTCCTGGTTCAATGCGAGTTGAACTTCCAAGATCGTCCTAAAGCCTTTGCCACCGACCGTGCTAAAGTCACCTTTGCCCAGTCTTACCTCAAGGGTATGGCGTTGGAGTGGTTTGAACCGGACCTCCTCCAAATGGAAGATCCGGATCTCCAGCCCATTTGGATGGACGACTTCAAGGAGTTTGTCCTGGAGCTCCAGACCAATTTCGGACCACACAACCCCGTCAGAGATGTAGAGCATCAGCTCGACCATTTGATGATGAAGGATGGTCAAAAGATTAACAAGTATGTTGTTGAATTTAATCGGATCATGTCTCAAGTCCAGAGTTATGGAGAAGGTGCCCTCCGGCACCATTTCTATAACAGACTTCCAGACCATATCAAGGACGAAATCTCGCTTGTTGGCAAACCCCCTACCCTCATTGAACTCTGCCAACTCGCTCAGGCTATTGACACTCGCTATTGGGAGTGCAAGTCAGAGATTAGCTGCCAGGCGAAGTCTTCTGCTAGCCTTGCCAAAGCGCCCAACAAGCCCACCACTCCGTCCTCCACCTCTGCTAGCACCTCTGGTTCTAAGGAATTGAAAGGCAAGTCTGCTAATTCCTCCGGCTCTTCCAAAGCCTCCGGACCTCCGAAGCTGGACTTGTCGTCCAAGCTCGGAAAAGATGGTAAGCTTACAGCCGAGGAACGCAAGCGACGATTTGACAACAACCTCTGTATGTTCTGTGGTCTAGCTGGACACATAGCCAAGGACTGTCCCAAGTCCACGTCCCACACAGCTAAGGCTCGTGCCACGAAGACCGCACCTTTGGAAGCTAAACCGGACGCCTCCGAGGCAAAAAAA
This sequence comes from Nevesoporus exiguus, assembly GCA_038089155.1. NCBI lineage: Eukaryota > Fungi > Basidiomycota > Agaricomycetes > Boletales > Boletaceae > Nevesoporus > Nevesoporus exiguus. The sequence continues at coordinate 25,182 of JBBPKI010000375.1, forward strand.
TAAGCAGCAGCCTCCGTGACTCTGCACGGACAGGAGGTTGCGTTGACTCTTCCCGTGCACCCTTGGAGATCCGACTCAATGTGTCTGCTCTTTTAGACCCCAGATCCCTTATGCCATCCATCTCTCTAATCTCTTATGACATTCCTGCATTCCCCGCGTTGTCGGACTCTGGATCCTCTGACTGCTTTATAGACTCCGCTTTCATGAATAAACATGCACTTTCAACCTACTCCGTTCCTCCAATACAACTCTGGTTGTTCAATGGAACCTCCAATTCTATCCTTTCCCAAGCTGTCGACCTCTCTGTTCGTTTCGAAACCGGTGATATCACTTCGATGACATTTTATGTCACTCCGCTAGATGGATCCTGCTCCATTGTCCTGGGACACAACTGGCTTGCCCGCTACAATCCGTTGATTGACTGGGTTTCGAGCAGTATCTTGTTCCGGACACCAGAACAGCCCATTCCAGCACCTACGAGCTCATCTCCGCAGCCTCTGGCTACTCTGGTGTTGCCTACTCTGGCTCCGGTTCCCCCGCCTCCGGCTGACTCCGCCTCCACTGATCAACCGCGTTTCTCCGAGCGCAAGGCTCCGCCGATCGCGCTGATCAGCACTCCGGCCTTCGCACTCGCCTGTCGTCTTGAGGGCTCTGTGCAGTTTAGTCTGCAACTCAGCTCTAAGGAAAGTGACCTCCGTGCCGCATCCACTGCCCCCGATCCAGCTGATCTCTCTGGTGTTCCTCCGGAGTATCATGACTTCGCAGATGTGTTCAGCAAGAGCAAGGCTGATACCCTTGCTCCACATCGCGAGTTTGATTTAAAGATCGACTTGGAAGAAGGAGCTTCTCCTCCTATCGGCG
>JBBPKI010000376.1:0-26037 GCA_038089155.1 Nevesoporus exiguus
TACCCAGATCATTTTGGGCAGTTTCTCCCCCTGTCGCTCGACCCATTGTAGATAGTGTTTTACTTTTTCTGGTGCTTCGTTCTTACTTTTGAGAAACATAAGCTTTGTTCGTCGTGTAGAATCATCGATGAATGAAATATAATATTTGTGTCTCATTAGGGACGGTACTGGAGCAGGTCCCCAGAGATCAGAGTGTGTGAGTTCCCCAGGCACGGTTTGTCGGTGCTTAGCCAATTTAGGTATTGGCTGCTGAGTTTGTTTCGCCTGGGTGCACGCGGGGCAATCGAAGTCTTGGGGACTATCCACGACGGAGAAACTGTCTACTAGGTTCTTACCGTGTAGCTGTTTCAGCCCAGTGATACCTATGTGTCCCAAGCGGCGATGCCATTCTGCCCATATATGTGATCATTTAATTTTGATGGCAATATTAGCTGCATCAATAGGTTCAGCCATTTGTGCATCGATATGATAGAGGTTCGATTTGCGCAGGCAATGTGCAATTTTATTATTCTTATCATCATAGATATCTAGCGATCCTTGTTTGCAGACGACTTTTCCTCCTGCAGCATCTATGCGACCTAATGACATAATGTTGTCGTGTGCTGTGGGATCGTATAATGTGTCGGCTAATCGGATGCGATAATCTTGATCACCGATTCAGCCAATTATGGTAACCGAGCCGTGGCCTAAGGCTTCTACTGGCTGGTCACCTATCCCTCGAACTGTTCTGTGCAGTTCAGTCATTTCTGAGAATGCATCCTTTTGGGCGCATATGTGTGATGTCGCGCCTGAGTCCACAATCCACGTATAAGCAGAAAAATCGGCCTCGTCATTCTTTTTGGTCTCTATAAGTTCACTGACAAGTGCTTTATCTATATCAGAATCATCATCCGATGAGCTTTCCGCAACAGTGGCACGCTCTCTCTTTTTTCCTTTGTCATTATCATCGGGTTTCTCTTTCTGTTTCCCTTCGCTAACCTTTCTCTTGCTACGATTGGCGGGATTCTTCCAACACTCATCATCTGTGTGACCAAATTTGTCACAGATGCTGCATTTGGGTTTCCCCTTAAAGCGGCAGTCTTGGGTGGTGTGGTTATTGCGGCCGCATGTGCGACAGCTACGCCGCTCCTTATGGTTAGAGCGATTGCGTGTATTGTAGGCTGTGTCGCCATTGTCCTTGTGCTCCTTGCGGCGCTGTTCCTCCTGGAGGATCTGAGAATAGAGTTCTTGGACAGTCATGCTGTCTGCTAGGTTGTTGCCTTCTCTACCACCTTCATAACCGAGGAATGAGGCGGTCCATGGTTCCCAAGTGGAAGGGAGTGAGGTGACAAGGATATTCTTGAAATGTGCGTCAGGCACAAAATGCTTAGCCTCGCCAGGTGTTTTGCGTAAGGTCTTCATTTTGGCTATATGATCTATCATCTTTTCTCCTTCTTTGGCATGCCTTCCATAAAGTGCTCGCGTGGCAGTCAGAGTAGTCTGAGGGCCAGTGAGACGGTGGACAAGGCGGAGAGCATTCCACATTTCTTTGGCAGTGTTCAGGTTGAGGACATGATACATTTCACTATTCTCGATCGTGTTGACGATCAGGTTCCGTGCGATGAGATCTTTATTTCTCCATTTGGCAGCTTGAGCCAGATCCTCGGTCTTCTTCTCCTTTCCTGTAACAACTTCCCAAGCATCTTTATGCTCGAGAATAAGGTGAACACAAGCGCTCCAAGCGAGCCATTCGCCGGATTTGAGTCTCTGTATCTTAGGAATATAGTTGGCTAACAGAGATGTATTGTTCTCCTGAGGAGAGGGGTCAGGAGCTGTATTATTGGCTGGCGCCGTGCTATTGGAGCTGCTAGCAGGGGCTGTGTCAGTACTGTTATTTTGTGGCGCCGTGTTATTGGAACTGCTGGCAGGGGCTGTGCCAGTGCTGTTGGATCCATCAGCAGGGGCTGTGCGAGATGGGCCCAGAGTGGCATTACGACTGTGGGAAGTATTGCTCGTGTCAGTGTTAGCATGAGCTTTACCAGCACGGACGGTAGAGGCATTGGCAGCGTCTCTGTCAGGGCTACGTGGAGGGGGTGGAGACAGAGTGGTCTGGTGATGTCTTCTGATTCTGGCCATGGCTGTAGATATGGGATAATATATTTCTTGTTGATTGATATGCTAGACGGGGCTCATAACCTTCTGTAGCAGAAGGGCGGAGTTTTAACTGATGAGATGTGTGGTGCAGCAATGAGTCGGACAGAGGTCAGACGAGTGTGATGTGGGGCAATGGCAAGGGATGACTACTGTCCCCTATACTACCCTTTGTTCTTAAGTACTAGACTACTGAATAGCTAGGATAATCAATATAGTCTCCTAGCTATGAGGGATGACATCTTATGAGTTGTGTGGGGCTTGTATGCACGTGATTATATTATGTGAGATTGTCTCACGTTCAACAGCCGGAAATGGAATATAAAATGGACAAGAAAGAGCATACCACCAGTGTGGACAACTCCTATGGGGGCCTTCTCCAAAAGGAACCGGACTCTGGACTTCCGATGCATTCCCGGACTTCTGCACGCAATGCAGACAGCAAGGGAGGACTAGGACCGGATGTTCAGGCTTATACCGGGCGTACTAACACGAAGGAGGAGAGAAAACTGTATTAGATAACTAATGACATGTCTAAGTAGTGCTCCACTAACATAAAACAATGTCAAATAAGTAGAAATAGCTAAACCGGCCCAAAACAATGCAAACCAGTTACAAACAAACATACCTGGACATCAGAATACCAGGAAACATTGCCGGGAAATGATTCTGGCCGGTATAAACCAACTCCGGCCGGTTTCTGTGCAACCCAGTCATGTAGGGGATCGATCCTGACCAGAAACACACCAGGAAGTCATCTGGTCTACCAGGATAGCATCGGGATGACCGGGATAACTTCGGATGAGTTGCGATATCATCGGATGCCCTATAAATCAGGAATACAGACATAGGGAACCAAGGTTCTCTACATTGTGGGAAGTCAACTGTAGGACTGAAAGTAATCTGTGAGCAGCTTGTGGAGAGTACCAAACTCCATGTAAGGTAACTGGGGGAAATTTCCTCTTTCCTGATATCTGTTGGATGGTGACCATGCCAGGTCCAGTCATAGAGACTGTTTGCCCATTGGCAACCTTTGCATGTACTTTGGCATTATGAAGATGCACAAAGTCTTCCTTGAATGGAGTAATATGATCTGTGCAACCACTATCGATCATCCAATATTCTTTATTGAAACTTTGACGATTGAAAGGTAGATCTTTATGGTGCTTGCAATCTTCACACACTGGATAAGCCTCAATGACATAGTCATTCTCATCATCATAAGGAATACAACCATAATCATCCATGGAATATGTGGTACATTGACCAGCATATCTCGGTTGAGCCAAAGGCAAAACCGGTAAAGAGGTTGAAGGGATGAGTGTCTATGGTTTCCAGATTTCCAAAATGATGAGTTGAGGAGATTGTTTCACCTAGACTAAGTTTCTCCGTCTGTTTCTTTTTCTTCACTGGCTGTCCCTTTGATCTTGGAAGAGCTTCTACAGTTGGGACTGTATCTCTAGAAGCTTCCTCGAAAGGGCTATGCCATATCCATTCCAATCTCCATTGCATCTTTTTCTTTCAAATGATTTGTGAATTGTTCGCAGGGATCAAAGTTCTTGTATTCTTCATTGTGAACTCTCATAAAGTTCATCAATTCTTCACCATCTTCTTCATTAATTTCTTTAAGATATGCAGTGGTCTCTGAACTATAAGGTTCAACTGCATTCATAAATCCATCCATATCACTATCTTCAAGTTCAAAAGCATTTGAACATTTCTTCTGCCATCTTCATTGATAGGACACTCTTTTTTCTTGTTTCTTTGTCTCTCTTTCTTTGCCTTTGTCTGCAGAGGAAGGTTGATGTTGATGACTTTCTTGATTCGTCTGAGAAGAAGTGGTCTTAGAAGAACCTTGTTGTTGGTTCTGTCTCTTCTTCTTTTGTTGTCCTTGCCAATTGGTGTTATTGGGAGGACCTCGATGAATAATGTTGGTGTGATTTGCAGCAGCAGCTGAGCTTTCAGCATAAGGAGTATCGAAAAGACAAGATGTGAGAGAGTTGTGACTTTTATGTGATGTGGGAAAAGTCCTGTGAAGATTAAGTTCTGCTTGTAATCTCTTGACAACTAAGTCGAGATTGAACTGAGCAGCTTCTGTAGAAAAAACCAGATTGGATGAAAAATTGAAGAAGAAGTCTGGAAGTCCATATAGGGCTATGAAACCTTTCATATTATCTGAAAGATTCATTCCAGCTTGAGTGAGTTCATTGAATGTAAGGGTGAGAGAATTGATATCTTCTGTTGCAGAAGATGGACGAATGCAAGTATGAAGAGCTTTGTGAAGAAGGAAAAAGCATCCTGGTAAGCCTGTAACACCATAGGCTGTTTGTAAGGCATCTCAAAGAACTTTTGCACATAAAGGGAACATTGTTTGATTGGCCCAGTTGTAAGAAATGAGATGTTGGAGTCCATCTGTTATGGTAGAGCCCATAAAGCCAAGGATTCTCTTATCCAAGACTTTCCATTTCTTTTGTTCATCATTTTCAATGATAGGAACAATGGCTGGTTGAGTTTGGAGTGATGCCCAAGTTAAAGTTCCATCAAGGAACTGCCAAACATTGTTGCCTTCTAAAGCATTGTGCATGCGAATGGACCAAATAGGATAGTTCAACTGTCCAATGAGGAGTGGGATGTGAGAAACAATTGTGGAATCAATCTTGAATTCGGTGGTGGTTGGTAAAGCTGCCATTTTAGATCTGTAACCAATCAGTGTCAGCAACTAGTGCAGTTTCAACAAGATGTGATATCAAGGAAAAAGATTTCCATTTATCAAATTTATATCCCTGAAGAATTTTCCTTTGTCTCCAATCCTGTTGTCTTCTTTCCTTTTTGTTGGAACTAGACTTTTTCCATTTCCTTGATTGTCTTTCCTTTATTCTCTTCAAAGAGATTAAGCAATGAGTTCGCTTCTGAAGATACATACCAATAAGGCATTTCAGGTGTACAGTGGTCTTCTAGACTTAGAAATAAGGTCTCCTCATAATAATGAGGATTCTTGATGACTGAATCCATTAACAGTTCAGACTGTATGACAATCTCCTTTGAATTGTGTGAGAAATAAGGTGTTACAAAGATGTCAATAGGAAGCATAGAGTTAAGATGGAGAAAAGTCTTAGGTATACTGTTATACAGTTCTTGTACTTCAATTGTATAAGACAAGAAAGTGGTTCCAGGAAGAGGAAAGAAAGGATGAGTTGTGCATAGATGAAGATCTAAGCTATTTGCAAAGTCTTCATTTTTCTTCTTCTTTGATAGCAGCTGTCCTGTGTTCAGGTAGCCTATGTCCTCCTTCAAGGGAGTCCAATATGGTTTGGCATTCAACGGCATGACTAGCTTTCTTTAAAAGCTTTTGGTGAGCAATGATTCATTTATGCTCTGGATGGGGAGAAGAAGAAAAATATTTGCACCATAACTTATCCACAGCTTTATTCCATTGCTTCATCATCACTGGTCCAAGAAATTGGTGATCCAAAGTATCTACAAAAGTGGGTTTGAGGGAGCGGAAGAGAAGATAGTTGTGTGAGCAAGGAGGGAAATGACATTGGCGATATATTTTGTATCCATGGAAGTGATCAAGTGCTTCTGGAGTCTGGTGGTCTTTGGGCATAGGAAATGCCCAACCAGCTCCTTCGTAGGCAGATACAATAGATTCACCTTGATATAAGAAGCTGTTGACTTGATTTTTATAAATATTGTGAGTCTCGCATGCAGGTATAATGAAGGAAGTGCACATGTGGTTGGATATGATAGCAAGATTATCAGGGAGAGGAGTGGGACCCTGATTCTTGTGATGCATGTTTGCCTGTATGATGTCGTTGTACTTCCTCAATACTTCTTGATCGACCATCAGGTCTGGAGTTTCTTGAAACTCCTCCAGATACATGTCCTACATCGTTTGCAGGGGTTCTGGTCTCCTGAACATGGCTAGCTTCCATTCCAGGGGTAAATCTTCTCTGTCTTTGTTGAGTATGATGAGATCTCCATGACCCATCTGATGGACACTGGCTAGACTGAAGCTGTCCATCTCATAAAACATAACTCTCGGAACTCCTGTTCCATTCTCCCAAATCATCTGTTCAAGAGTGGGGTGGATTGACATAACTAGGAGGTGGTGTTGATGGAGGAATATAAAGCAGTAAGGAATCGATGGAGTCTTCTGGATTGCAATCTGGATTTTCAGGTCGGTGAACTGTAACTTTCAAAGAATTGCCTTCTGCATTTGTAGCAAGAGCAAGTGAGGGGAGATTAGAATATCTTCGTGTTTGTGGGAGGCAAGGTCAAAAAGTAAGATGAGGAGGTGCTACTCCATTTTGAAAGTTCCACTGAGAAGGATTTTGCAGATGAACTATGAACAGTTGTCTTAGTAGGTCTCAAAGAGGGTGGTCGAGTCCTCATCTGAAGATATGGACTGTTGAGTAAAAACAACGATCTCCTGGTCTAAGGAAGTTTCAACAGTTACAGTGACTGAAAAAACCATTGCAATGTTTGACTTCAATCCAGTGCATGAAGTGCACTGCAATCATATGTGGGAATTTCGCTTAGCTTTGGTGTGACAAATTAATCTACATACCATTGGTTACATAATCGCCCCCTAGGTCATGTGATTCCATTTAGACCCTGCCAAGATATAGCCATTACAAAACAGTCACCTCATTGCAACAGTTTATTCACTTTTGGTATTGAACTATTATTAGTACTTGGTATGGCCTCCTTTGGCTTCAAGCACTGCCTCAATCCTTCTGGGCATGCTTTCAATCAACTTCTGACACTCCTCCACTGGTATTCTATCCCATTCCACTTGAATCCTCTCCCATAATTCCGCTACTCCATTGGGGGGGTTTTCATACTCTCCAAGCCTTGTCTTAATGTATCCCCATAGGTGTTCAATGGGATTAAGGTCAGGAGACTGGGCAGGCCATACCATAGTCTTGAATTCTTGTTTATCTAGCCATTCCTTGACCTTTTTGCATGTGTGCTTGGGGTCATTGTCTTGCTGAAAGACAATATCAGAAGGATTGAGATCATAATACTGCAAGGTGTTCTGCAGTTCATCCTTCAAAATTTGAAGGTAGAGATCTCATCCATCCTACCATCAATCTTAGCAGCATAGCCAACTCCATGCCAAGTCATACAGCCCTACATCATTACAGAACCTCCTCCAAACTTCATAGTTCCCTCTACTAGCCTATTGCTGAGATCCTCACCTGGCCTTTTCCATACCCATTTGTGCCCATCTAACCCTAGGCAATTGATTTTGGTCTCATCTGACCAGATGACATGCTTCCAGTCCTCTATAGTCCAATCTTTGTGGGTATAGGCAAAGTCCAAATGAGCCTTGCAATGTTTGATGGAAAGCAGAGGAGATTTCTTCTTAACTACAGCCTTCATACCAGACTTTTTCAAGTGCTGGCAGACTGTGTTAGGGTTGAGAGGCTCATTGATGATGTTGGAAAGAGTTTTGGCAACCTGGACAGCAGTTTCTGCTTTGCCACTAGAAAGAAGATGAATGCCATGACAAATGTTGGCAGGAGAGAGCTTGGATGGGCGACCACCAGAGGACTTCTCTATGTTTGGACACTCTTTGGAGTGAAGCCTGGACACAGTAGAAACATTGAGGCCCATGTGAGAGGCAATAGAGTGGGCAGAATGGCCAGCATGAAGCTGAGCAAGAAGAGTAGTCTTTTGATCAATAGAGAGAGATTTCATGATGGAAAAAGTGAGAAAATCAGGAGTGTGGGAACTGTTTTAAACTCAGACATAGTGTTTATATGTATATCTTTGTTTATAGTATCAAACAAAGACAAATATCCATATATACATATGAAATCTCATACTTGGATTCAAAAGTGAATAGACTGTTGCAATGAGGCGACTGTTTTGTAATGGCTATATCTTGGCAGGGTCTGAATGGAATCACATGACCTAGGGGGCGAATATGTAACCTAGAGCATGTAGATTAATATGTCACACCAAAGCTAAGCGAAATTCCCACATATGATTGCAGTGCACTTCATACACTGGATTGAACTCAAATATTGCAATGGTTTTTTCAGTCACTGTAGGTAAGAACTGAAACGGTGAAAGAGTAATCGAACTCGTCGAGAGAGAAAGTTACAAGGAATTGTAAGTACCTTGCATGCAGATGTGGATACATAAATGAAATGCATTCAGAGACAAGAAGGAGACCTGGATGAAGTGAAAATATTGTAAGAGTAGACCCAGAAGGTTTCTTGCATCTCGATAATCGTATCTTTGTCCCCAACACTGATAACCTCTGCCTCCAGGTCCTCTGGTATAAGCATGATCATCCACTCTTCAGACATTTTGGACAGAATCAGACATTAGAGCTCATCTGTCGAGAATACACCTGGCCAGGCATCCAGACCTTTGTCAAAGAGTATGTCTCCTCTTGTACATCCTGTGCTCATGCCAAGGTCCCTCGTCATAAGCCCTATGGCCTTCTTAAACAGCTCCCCATCCCCAAAAAGCCTTGGAATTTCATCTCCATGGACTTCATTGAGCAACTCCCCACTTCCTCCAGACATACCACTATCCTTGTCGTCATGGACCATCTGTCCAAACAATGCATCTTTATCCCTACAGACAATAAGGTATCATCTCCAGAGTTAGCCAAACTCTTCCTTCTCTATGTCTTTTCTAAGCACGGAGTTCCCTCCCATATCACCTCTGATCAAGGCTTGGAGTTCATCTCCCACTTCTTCCGCTCAGTTGGTAAAGCTTTCAACATCCGCCTCCACTTCACCTCTGGGCATCATCTGGAGGGCAATGGTCAGACTGAACACATGAACCAGACCCTGGAACAGTACCTCCAGATCTATTGTAACTACCAACAGGACAATTGGTCCGAACTCCTGCCGCTTGCGGAGTTCGCATACAATAATGCTCCAAACACTACCACCAGTGTGTCTCTGTTCTTCACTAATAAGGGTTACCACCCCAATCTTGCTGTCCATCTGGAGCATGATCTCACCTCCACTTGAGCCCAAGAGTACTCCATAGACCTCGATTCTCTCCATGAATTCCTCCATGAGGAGATAGCCACTGCTCAAAAACGGTACCAAGGACCTGCTGACACTAAACAAACTTCGGCACTGGACTTGAAAGTCAGTGACCCAGTCTTCATCAAAGCTAAGTACTTCCACTCTACGCAGCCTTCCAAAAAGCTTTCTGAAAAGAACCTTGGTCTGTACTCTATCATTGCTCAAGCAGGCTCCCTCTCCTTCATGCTCCAGCTTCCAGAGAATATGAAGTCCATACATCCAGTCTTTCATGTCTCTCAGCTGGAACCCACAGTTCCTAATACTATTCCAAATCATACTCAACCACCTCCACCTCCAGTTGAAGTCAACGGAGAACCAGAGTTCGAGATCTCCAAGTTTCTCAACTCCAAGATAGATTGCAGACAACATCATTGCAAGCTGTTGTACTTGGTCCAGTGGTCTGGATATGAAGGAACTGATGAAGAAACCTCATGGCTTCTCACCACTGAGTTAGGTCATGCTTCAGAGCTTGTTGAGGAGTTTCACCTCCAGTATCCAGACAAGTCCAGACCTCACTCTGCTTGACCCACAGGATGATTGTGATTATTAACTATCTACAGGAGGCAGCCAGCTTCTACCTACACCTCTCTATCCTCATCCTCATCATCTCTGCTTTCCTCTGCCTCCTCCACCTCCTCTGCCTTCTTCCTTGCGAACTCCACAATCTCCTCCTTCTCCTACCTATCCACCGCTTTCTTCACCTCCACCCTCAACTCCCTTATCTTCTGGGCGACCTCCTGGACCTCCCTTTTGTCCACCTTCTCCTCTGCCATCTGCCCCTCCACTCCGTCATCACTGTATACCTCCATCACCTTCAGCTCCACCAGCTGCTCCAGCAACCAATTCTGGCACTCGAAGCCCAACCAGATCTGGTTGTGGATCTTGCGGACCACCCAGAGCAGCTGGGTCAGCTTGCTGCCCCCCATCTCTATCTTTTCCTCTGTTTGTACCTTCTTTTTTGCCACCTTTGGCTCCTCTGTTTTCCACTTCCGCTTCTTCTCCACCTTCTCTTCTCCAGGCCACTTGCATCTCACCTTTGCATCTCGGCACTCTGAGCATGCCATTGACTTCCCTGATGCCTGCTCACACAATAGGCCCTGCTCCTCACACCTTCAGCACTCTGGCATTATCAGCATCCTTGCCTTCCCCTTGCCCTTGCTTGGCCCTGCCTGTGCTTGCTGGGCTCACACCTACTCCACCTGTGCTCCAGTTAGTCCAAGTCACCTCACTGAAAACCACTCACCCTTTTCTTCGCAGCCTCTTCCTCTGCCCACTTCCTTGCGGCCTCCTCCACTGCCTTCTTCCACACCTCCTCCTCCCTCTTGACCTTGACCCGCCTCCTCTGCTTGGAGGCCTTCGCCTTCCACAGGTCGTCGTCATCATTCTCATCCTCTGCCAGGTGGACATCAGGCCAGATCTTGATATCGGGTGTGCCGGACATGGTGGTGGGTAGTGGTAGTGGATGAAGTGACTCTAAGCACACAGGTTTCTTTTTTAACAGACAAACCAAACTCCATTTTGGACTCTGAGACCAATCAACAGAGTCACGTGCTAATGGCCTTCAGGGGTTCAGGCCTAAGAAGGGGATACTGTCATATCCCATCCAACTCCGGTCACTCTGGACCAACTCCAGACTGGTTCCCCCAGTCACACGCACATACTCAACTCCAGACCAACTCCATTGATCCTCCAGTTCGTTCTCACTCAATATCATAGACCTTGACTTCAGACCTTTTCCATTATGTTCCATCTTGACATCTCTCAGTATGTTCCACTATGACATCTCCATTTCCATTTTATCTTAACATCTCTTTTCCCATTCCATCTCAATGTCTTATCTTGACTTCTGTTTCACTTACATAGTTACCTCTGTGCCTGTGCACATTGAAGACTTACCCGATCTCATCTCTCTTAGTATATAAAGTCTCTACTTCTGTCAGTAGATACCTCAGTTCGAATCTCAACTTGACCTCGTCTTAATCAGACATTCTTCTCTCATCTTGAGTCTGAGATTCTCCTCTGAACTCCGACCCTCCACAAATTCGGGACACTGGATTTTCTGCAAAGGTGCACCACATAAGGTGAAGCCAAGTCCTGTTCGACTAACCTAACTCCGAAGTCCAGAGTTAGTCTGGAGTTCGTCCCCAGTGTTTAACAGCAACAAGGAAGAGTTGCAATCCCTTCTGATGATGACCTCATCTGATAATCACCACTGCATGCCCCAGCACCCTACAATCATGCCCCTGCCATCCTCACCACCTGCCCCCTCATGCAAATCAGCCATTTTTCCACCAAATATCAGCCATCTGTCATCCACTCCAGCAAATCCATCTGTTCATGCTGTGCCCATGAGTGCTTCCACTCCCATTCATCAGCCCCCCATACTAAATTATTATCAAGGACCTGGGGGGGGACAGGAACTTGGCAAGTGGATGGGTAGTGCTTATACTCTCCCTCCACAAGGTCCATACTTTGCATATGACTTTTCTGAGTGGATCCTTGAGGGACATATGGGGGACTCCATCCTCATGACCCCTCCATGGCCAGCATATCCAAACCAACTGAACCAGCCTGCTGGTCCTAGCCCTTCTCTTCCAACCAATAGAAGCACCTCTGCAGAAATTGCTTAGGCACATCAATGCTCCACTGGGCCTGGGGCTTCCAACACATAGCACTAATTTTTGGTCAGAGTTCAGAGTCCTTGGTTGTTTCTTGTTGTTTCTTGGTCACTTTCTTGTTGCTGCTTGGGCCCTATCTTGTCTTTGAACCATGTCCTTTTCATCATATGTGTAGTTACATGTGTATATTGTACATAAATTACTCCCAATGACATGTGTTGCCCCCCTTTCCTACTGTTCCACACCCATTTGTCACAGTTCACACCACCTGCTTTCACCTGTGCTTCTGATCTTGTGTGCCCCACACTTGCTCATTTTACAAGTGGGCTCATTATTTGTGCTGATTACTCACTATGAGATCAGGAGTATGGGTAAGCCTGCATGTGATGTGGCGAAAAAACTATCAAGAGGGCACACAAGTGGAAAGATGGAAATACAGAATAAGCACATAGACTATCAGAGAATTGAAGCTGTGCCTTGCAAATACAGCAGGATACAAGTAAATACAAGCACATGTAGTTAACTACATATGGTAAAATGAAATATGGGGAAAAAGTTGCTATATGGGGAACATATGGAGACTTCCCATACTTCACCTGAATACAATATGAAGTTGATGAAGAGTACATAATGCATTGCTGTTGTGGCATGAAGTTGCATGAGAGTGACTCAATATGAGGCTCACATGAAGTCTAAATGAAGTTTGTGTGCACCGCTAGTTATTCCCTGTAACCAATAAGGACTACAGTGGGAACACCCCCAAGTGGAAACATCTCACAGACTAATTTCCTTTGTAGGTGGAAATTGGTTTGTAAGATCCTGGGAACTGAAAAAAAGTGCTGCCAAGGATGAGTGAGGGGGGGCAGGGCAAGTGTGTGACTCCATTCAGATTCACCACATGACTCCACACACGTGCAGACTTCCTCTACCCCATTTGGCATTTCTCAGGCTGATCTTGGAAGCATCACAGAATATGCAAGGTCATGTTCTGGTATGTCAGCTGTGACACCTACATCACCAGTCATGCACGAAGGCTTGATGCAGCATCTTCTTTTCACATGGGGAGACCAGCATGCTTCCATGATGAGTGGCATGAGTAACCTCTTCTTTTCCCAAAGCACACCAGTAGGAAGCAGTGAGGACCACAATTAGGACCAACCCCACAGACATGTCCATGCCCATGCTCAGGATGTGAACTTGACTGGTGATGTCATCCACTCAAGCGACATTGATGACAGGTGTGACACTTCGGTCAGCCATAATACATCTGTCTCTGGTTCTTACATCAAGGTGCTCAATCTGGGACCCCTCATAGACAGCTGCGCTTTGTCACACCCCAGGTCATTGCTGAACTCCTCACAGCCAAGCATTGGTTGATCAGCCATCTTGTGTTTACACATGACAGGAATATGCTTCTAGTTGGACCCAGGGATGGGCAGGTTGTGCATGCCTTTTGATGACGGGCACATATGTTGAGAGGTGTGACCAGTGGGGTCAACAGCAGATTTAGCATGGGTGGCAGGAATGGCAAGGAAGGAAAGAACGTCAGTGCTGGCACTGGACTCTGATCAGCTCTCATCTTGAATTTGGCACCAATCTTTGCCAAGGTCTAAAGAAGATGCACTGTGGTATTGCATGTATACAGTCTTCATCATGGTTGTACTTCTGCCATGATTCAGGACAAGGAGGTCTCTCTGGACAGACAATGGGTTGCTGTTTGGATCCTGAAGGGTACTATATACATCTTTGCTATCAACCTGTATGGAGAACAGCCTGATCTGAGGGGTCAGATGGACACCAAGATATGGAGTGTGGACAAGCCCGTAAGTGTCTCGACTTCCAGTACTCTTCTGAGGTTGAGATTCATGTCTTTCATTTTGCCCAGCAGCCACTTTCTGTGGAGTTGACACTGATCACTTGGTTATGTTCCACACACGCAACAGATGTCAATGGATTCTGTTTGGATCTCTCATTTGCTTTCATCTTGGGTAGCAAGATGACATTACCTGCAAGTCTGTTACTGCCACAGATGGCTTCCTCACTGAGCATGTTGTTGGATCAATCTGATCTACCCTTGTTCCATTTGTCTCATCAGCAGCATAACTTCAAGGTCATACATGTTTTTGATGCATCTTGGGGCATGTTGTCCTTGCAACACATCACACTCAAACAGCAATCCTGGGATCCTTGGATCCTGTTCTTGTCACTAATTCCATCACTCATGACAAGTATCTTGTTGCCAGATGTTGGTGCTACAGGACAACTGAGTGTGTTGCTGCCAGTCCAGGACACAACAAGGAGGCACTCAGGGTTGATGCAGCAGATGCTTGAGGCAGTGACCAAGCTGGTAGGCAAGGAGAGTATGGTGGCAGCATGGTAGTTGAAGCGAAGGCATGATTGGGGAGAGGAGAAGTGTGTGGCAGATGAAGTTAAGACCAACCAAAGGCTGGATCATCCAAGTTTATCTTTTCTCCTTCTCTGTGGACTTGTCTTGACATTGATGTGGATCAACTTCAACACAGCTTGCTTGCACATGCAGAGTTATTGATGTAGGCATGTTTTCTAGGTCTGGTACCCTGTTCAATCTATCTCTCACACCAGTTCCTGTTCTATACCCTCAGTGAGGACTACCATACACTCATCCGACATCACAAACTAGCCATCTCAGGCCCCAAGATTGATGTGCACAAAGAAGTTGAGATGAGTGCCTACACCAGGTCTACCAGGGCACCCTTTGTCAAGGACCTTGCATTCCCATCTGACCACCCACATGCCTGGTCCCACTTACACTCTCATTTGCACACACCTCCACTATCACATACACACACAAGATTTGTCATTATTCAATGAACCCCTTGCAAACATGATGAGCACAGAGATGGCCTATGACCAAAACTCTGTGGATGGTGTAGGGAACTATCATTCCCTGCATGTGTATTCAGGCCTTATAGGGTGCCAAACAATACTATGATCAAGCCAGTATGCACACAACACTATGCCGGTCAAGCCGGTACTATACCGGTAGACCAGCCGGTTTACCAGTATGTTTACAGCCGGTTTTGATCCCCTACATGACCGGTATGTGCTGTGACCAGCTGGACTTAGTTTATTCCAGCAGTCATCACTTCCTTATGCTAGTTACTGGTACTCACACAGCACTATGCCGGTCGAGCCAGTACTATACCAGTAGACCGGCTGGTTTACTGGTATGTTTACAGCCGGTTTCGACTCCCTACATGACCGGCATGCGCTGCAACCAGCCGGACTTGGTTTATACCAGCCAGGTATGTTTGTTTGTGACTGGTTTATGTTGTTTTGGGCCGGTTTGGCTATTTTTACTTATTTGACATTGTTTTATGTTAGCTGAGCACTACATAGGCATGTCATTACTTATCTAATAGAAGTTTTCTGCTCTCCATCATTGTTAGTATGCCCAGTATAAGCCTGTAAGCCTGGTCCTAGTCCTCCCTCGCTGTCTGCATTGCGTGCAGAAGTCCGGGAACACATCTGGAAGTCCGGAGTCCAGTATCCCTTGGAGAAGGCCCCCATAGGAGTAGTCCACACCAGTGGTACACTCTTTCTCGTCCATTCCTTTACCTATTTCCGGCCATTTGGCATTGCCTTGTGACTCCCTGGGACGAACACATCGCCCCACCTTCTTTCTAATGCTTCACATTGAAGCACATTTTGATCTTTACAATGGTCCATGTGTGACAATCCCCATGTTGCTTGATGGAGCTGCACAGCAGTAGACCTGCATGATGGCCAAGCCATCCTGGAGCAGATTGAAGATGCAAGGGTTCTCTGGGATGAGCATGGGTGGGGTGATTCCAATCATGGTGATAGAGGGCATAGGGGGGTTGATTTGGAGAGGGGTGGATTGGGTGAGTGGTAGATGTGAGTGGGAATGGGAGAGTACACCCTTGGCAGCACTTTTTTTCAGTTTCCAGGATCTTACAGACCAATCTCCATCTACAAAGGAAATTAGTCTGTGAGATGTTTCCTCTCAAGGGTGTTCCAACTGTAGTCCTTATTGGTTACAGGGAATGACTGGCAGTGCACACAAACTTCATTCAAACTCCATCTGAGCCTCATATTGAGTTACTCTCATGCAACTTCATGCCACAACAACAATGCATTATGTACTCTTCATCAACTTCATATTGTATTCAGGTGAAGTATGGGAAGTCTCCATATGTCCCCCATACAGCAACTTTTTCCCCATATTTCATTTTACCATAAATAGTTAACTACATGCTGTTATGATTTCTCATCTTATCTTATCTTATCAAGTCACATGACCACTATCATGTGATCATGGGACATGTCACCTGACCAAGTCTAGGTCAAACACTTTCACTTCATTCACATTTGTTCTAGACCCTTATCAAGCATGCTTCATTAATCACCACTATTCTAGGCCATGACATCATTAATGAGGTAGTACATTAGTCAGTATTCTCAGACCTGCCATAAACACCTCTGTATGTATATAAATCCAATGTCATCAATGACCAGACTTCAGTCAAGTCCTGGTTGATTCCCCTATGTATATCATCCTCTTGATTCTAAGCAAGCCTAGTTAGTAGTGACTGAAGCTCTCACAAGTGTAGGTTGCCAACATTAGGACTTGACTTTCACCACTTCCCTCACTACTACTTCATTACTTTGCCATTGTTCACAACAACCCCGGACCCTAGGGGCAAAGGGAATCTCTTGATACCTACCACTCTTCACATTTCACATGCACTTGCACCACTTTTCCTTTTACGTATACCCTGGCTATATGCTGGTGAAGGTTGACCTGTCTTTAGGAGGGTTGTCAAAGGGTGTGCTCAAGAGCACTTAATTGGTTTAAACACCACCCTCGCACATTTCATCTTCGAAGGAGCCTAGGCTCATGTCCTTGTAAGACACATTACTTTTAGCATTACTAGTACGCAGTTGGTAACTGGTGTAAGAGTGGTCTTGTGTCCACCAGCCCAACTTACCTTATGATTTCAAAGACTCTAGTCAGGTGGCTATTGACCTGATAGGGTAGAAGTTGGTGTTGACAACAGTTCACACTTCTTTCATCTTCCATACAAATATTTCCAGGAGATCCCACTAAGTCTAAGAAGATCAAGGTTTGCCTCCCCTCAGAAGGCACTATAGTCGAAAGAGATCGTTCCCACCTATGGGAATTCTCATTCGACCCAAACAACAGATATATCAACCAATTTGGATGATTCTGCTGGTTCTTGAATGAACAATACCCACTACAAGGAAGGACACCCTCGCCTTACAGGAGACATCAGTCCACTCCCTACAGTGATATTCAAAGAGAACAAGAACTAGAGTGGGAACGCTATCGACCAGAAAACGGAGATCTTTATCAAACTCCCACTCCAGTCCCCTTGGTAAATATTTTCAAAGATCCCGATTTCCTCCCCTACCTTCTAGACCAAATCCAAGAAGGAGAGCCTTTTGATGAAGGACTTTTACAAGCTCATGGAATACCTCAGAAACAGGCACTAGCATTCAGAGCCCACATCCTACAAGTCCAGCTCTTCGATCACCACCCACAGCTCAGACAGGGCATTGAAATCTTAGAAGAGTTACAAGAAAGATTAAATATCCTAAGAAACCTTCGAACTCCTTCTCTTTCACTAGAACTGGACCCCACACCAGTGCAACCAGAAGTCCACCACATTGTGGTACCCATACAGGAACCTGGACCCACTTGTTGACTCAGAAACCAATGACTCCTCAGAGAACCCACTTGACAACCATCCCTCATCCCAAGACTGGATCAGCCAATCACCACCCACACCCACTCCTGCACCAATGGCCACCACCAAACACATTCAAGAGCTGGTCAAACAGATTAACAATCTAAAAGACCAACTAAGAACCCTGCAAAAAGCTAGTGGGGTACAAGAGACGAGAAACATAGAAGTGAAAGTCAACAAAAAAGTAGAGGTAGTGCCAGAACCTGGACAATACAGTATGACAGATCAAAGGAATGCTATGATAGCTGGAAACTACAAATGGGAGTGTATTTAAAAAGCAATAAGGAATTTTTTGTCACCAATGAAGACAAATCAATCGCAATCCTATCCAGAATACATCCAAAAGATGGAGAAAGAGACAGAAATGGAGCTGAACAATAGGCCCAACAATTATTAACAAGGTTCATGGATTACAAAGAAATGTGGCCAACAACAGAAACCCTCTGGGACCTTATGGACCAGAGATTCAAGTCGGTAAACATAGTAGATGAAGCAAGAGTGTGACTAGAACAATGTTGCCAATACAAGGGAGAAAATATCCAAGGATTCCTCACCAGATGGTTGGGTCTCTATTATGAGACTAAAGGAGATCCTTTCAAAGCAGACCCAAATGGAGTAAGACTCCTAGAAGGAGCAGTCAATGAAGTTCTCATGGAGCAAATCTTTTACAATGATCTCAGAAAAGATTGCATCCAGGACTACATAGATACCCTTCTTAAAAAGGGAGTGAGCATGGAATCTTTTAAACTAAGAGGGAAAGGATCCTCCCACAATAACTACACCTCATCTTCAAATCATCAAGAAGGCCAAGCCTGTACCTATGGAGAAAGGGGCCAGCCAATGGACATCGGAGCTCTGTGGCAATGCAACTCCAAGTGTTACAACTGTACAGGCAATGGACACATAGCGCAAAACTGCCCAAAGCCAAAGAAAGAATGTATGGAATGCAAGTTCCTCGGTGGAGAACACAAAGTAATCTGCCAAAAAAGAAGTACAGAAACCCCTTGTGCTCCTCGAGTACAAGCCATGGGAGAAGATGAGAAGAAGGAAGAGAAGGCAAAGAAAGAAGAGCCCAAAGAGGAAAGGGCTGTAAAAGGCATGGACTACGAGGCCATGAAGGCCTACTTCTTCGATTTTCATGACATGGAGATGAAAAAACAGGGAAAAGAATATGGCAACTGAGGGATCTGGGACCTCAGAAGCCAAAAGAGCTTTTAAATACAAAAAATAGTTTCTCCTCTCTCTCATCCTATGTACAACATGGACAAGACTTTGATAACAACTCTGACTCCTATACAGATTCGGAGTCCATTAGTCCCATTTATAGAGTACACCTATCCACTACTGAGACCGAGCCTCCAAAAAAGGAGCTTGCTGCATGGGAATGCAGGCTTAATTCAGTCATAGGAAAAGAAAAAATATTTATGAGGATAGTTTCCCAGAACGAATCCTTTTACACAATACCAAGGTGCAGTACAAGATCCTTATGGATATCTCAATTGCACACCCCACTACCAAGCACAAAAGACATCAGTGCAAGGCACTCTTGGACAGTGGCGCTAATGGAGTCTTTATTGACAAACAATGGGCCGAACAAGTCAAGCTTCCTTTTCAGAAGATGGAAAAAGAAATCCCTGTCTTCAATGTTGATGGAACAAAGAATTCCACAGGAGCAGTAATGCACCAAGTGGTAATAATACTAGACTACCAAGAACATCACAAACGCCTAATCACAGAAGTTACCAACTTAGGCAAAAATAATATGATCCTCAGATACACATGGTTGTCAAAACATAATCCAACCATAGACTGGACAAAAGGAGAAGTGAAGATGGCAAGATGTCCATGATCTTGCTATATGCTCTCAGATAGAGGTACCAACTTAGCAAAAGAAGAAGAAGAAGAATTAAAGCATGCTTCAACTGTTAAACACTGGAGATGAACTCCAGACTAACTCCAGACTTCAGAGTTAGGTTAGTCGAACGGGACTTGGCTTCACCTTATGTGGTGTGCCCTTGCAGAAAGTCCGGTGTCCCAAATTTGCGGAGGGTCAGAGTTCAGAGGAGAGTCTTGGACTCAAGGAGATCATCAGATCAAGATGAGGATAGGACAAGGTTAAGTCAAGATTCGAACTGAGGTGTCTACAGACAAAAGTAGAGACTTTATATACTATGAGAGATGAGATTGGGTAAGTCTTCAATGTGCGCAGGCACAGAGGTAACTATGTAAGTGAAACAGAAGTCAAGATAAGATATTGAGATGGAATGGGAATAGAGATGTCAAGATGAAACGGAAAGGGAGATGTCATAGTGGAACATACTGAGAGATGTCAAGATGGAACACATAGGAAAAGGTCCAAAGTCAAGATCTATGATATTGAACGAGAACAAACCAGAGGATCAATGGAGTCGGTCCGGAGTTGAGAACATGCGCACGACCAGGGGAACTGGTCCAGAGTTGGGCCAGAGTGACTGGAGTTGGGCAGGATATGACATTGACTGTGCATCAATTCATCAAAAATCTCAAGGTACAAAAAAGGAAAGAACCAACTTTGGAAGAGATGGTTCCAAAAGAGTATCATCACTATCTTGATGTCTTCAGTAAAAAGGAGTCAGAATGACTTCCTTTAAGAAAACCCTGGGATCACAAAATAAAGCTGAAGCCTGACTTTCAACCCAAAAAGACAAAAATATTACCAATGAGTAAAGGGGAAATGGAGGAATTAAAATCATTTGTCAAAGAACAAACCAAGAAGGGTGACATTCGACTGTCCCGCTCCCCCAAAACCTTGCCAGTATTCTTTATTCCAAAGAAGGATGGCAAAAAGCAACTTGTCCAAGATTATCGATATCTCAATGAATGGACAGTCAAAAATATCTACCCCTTACCACTGATAAGTCAATTAGTGGATAAACTCCAAGGGGCAAAGCTCTTCACAAAATTAGATCTTTAATGGGGTTACAATAGTATCAGAATAAAAAAAGGAGATGAATGGAAAGCCGCATTCGTGTCTCATTCCAGAGCATACAAACCACTGGTAATGTTCTTTGGACAATGCAATGCACCCACCACGTTCCAGCAGATGATGAATGAGATCTTTGCTGATATGAATGGTGTTGTCATAGTATATATGTATAGATGACATAATGATCTTTACCAAGACGGATGATGAAGAAAAACACAATAAAATCATCAATGAAGTCTTAAAGCAGTTACAGGATCACAACTTATTCCTCAAACCAGAAAAATGCTTTTTCAAGCAAAAAGAAGTCAAATTCCTCAGAATGGTAGTTAATACTGATGGAATTAAAATGGAGAAAGGCAAGATGGATGCCATCCTTGATTGGCCAACACCAAAGAACATAAAAGGGGTTCGCAGTTTCTTGGGCTTAGCAAACTACTACTGACGATTCATTCAAGACTTCTCACAAGTCTCGCAACCTCTGAATGATCTCACCAAAAAGGATCAACCTTGGCAATGGGAACCCCCACAACAAGGAGCTTTTGACCAGCTCAAAGAAGCCTTTACCATGGCACCAATACTCACTTATCCAGACAATGATAGTGAATTTCGCCTGGAAACTGATGCCTCAGGCTTCGCAACAGGGGCAGTCCTTTCAATCAAACAAGGAGACAAGTGGCACCCAGTTGCCTTTTCCTCAGCCTCTATGACCCCTGAGCAGAGGAATTACCTAATTGCAGACAAGGAAATGCTTGCAATAATTCTCACCTTAGAACAATGGTGGCATTACCTTGAGGGGGCAGAAGAATTTGAAGTTTGGACAGATCACACAAACCTCAAATATTTCATGACAAAACAAGATCTGAATCATTAACAAGCAAGATGGTCTCAATGGCTATCTAGATTTAATTACATCCTAGTTAATAAGCCTGGTTCCCAAATGGGAAAAGCAGATGCTCTCTCTTGACAAGAGGATCATGCCATTGGCATCAACAAGGATAATAAAGGCATTCAGATGATCCCTGAAGAAAGAGTAAGGGCATATTCAAAACAAAGCTTCACTATCGAAGGAGAAGAAAGGAAACTCCTCAAAAGGATAGTCGAAGCACAAGAAGAATGGAAAGATGAAGATAAACCCAACCTTCTTAACAAGAATGGAATTCTGTATCTTGGTGACAGAATCTTCATCCCCAACAAAGAGACTCTGCACCAAGACATCATCACTCTCTATCATGATTCTCCAATTGCCAGGCATGGCAGTGCTGAAAGAACTTGGCAAATAATAGAGCGATACTTTCAATGGAATGGCCTTTGAGCCCAAGTGAAAGACTATTGCTCAAGGTACAACAGATGTGCATGAATGAAGCCAGAAAATAAGGCACCCAAGGGAGAATTAATTCCAAATCCCATTCCAGAAGGTCCATGGAAAGACATATCCACAGACTTTATTACTGATCTACCCCTTTCTAACTCCTACGACTCTGTTTTAGTCGTAATAGACTGATTCTCCAAAGAGGTGGAATTCATTCCCACCAACAAAACAATTACCAGCTTAGGAACAGCTAAGCTCTACAGAGACCATGTTTGGAAGCATCATGGTTTACCT
Organism: Nevesoporus exiguus; assembly: GCA_038089155.1. NCBI lineage: Eukaryota > Fungi > Basidiomycota > Agaricomycetes > Boletales > Boletaceae > Nevesoporus > Nevesoporus exiguus. Next base: position 22,149 of record JBBPKI010000376.1, read on the forward strand.
AGGTCTATAATCTCAGATAGAGGACCCCAATTCGCTTCACAAGTAATGAAGGATTTGGGCAAAATGCTCAGAATAGACCTCAATATGTCCATGGCATTCCATCCTCAAACTAATGGACAGACAGAAAGGGTCAACAGAGACCTTCAGCAGTATCTCAGGCTGTTTACCACTGAGAAACAAGAAAAATGGGCAGAATGGTTACCCCTGGCACAATTTTCATATAATAATCGCCAGCATTCCACAACAAAGAAATCACTGTTTGAGGTCACTAAAACCTACAAACCAAAGATGGGAATTGAACCCATCATTACAAAGAATGAATCGTCTTTGGCATTTGTGCAGGACTTTTCCAAGACGCTTGAGCAAGTGAAAGAATCCCTTGAAAAAGCTCAACAATCCATGAAAAGGCAAGTGGATAAGCACTGCACCAAGGTTCCAGAGATGAAAGTCAGAGAAATGGTCTGGCTTTCTACCAAGAACATTAAACTCAATCAGGCCTCAAAGAAGCTCACTGAGCAATGGATCAGCCCCTATGAGATCCTTTCATTTGCAGGCCCTAACGCCATTACACTGAAACTCCCCTCTACCCTGCAAATCCACCCCACTGTTAACATTTCAAGAGTAAAGCCTTACAAGGAATGCCTTGAAAATCAACCCATAGTTGCCCCAGGACCTGTTGTGGGCACACAAGAAGGAATTCCAGAATTCAAAGTCAAGTATATTGTCAACTCTCGACTTAAAGGACAATCTCTAGAATTTCTGGTACACTGAAAGGGCTATGACGAGGAAGACCACACATGGGAACCTCAAAGCCACCTATCAAACACCAAAGAGGCAATAAAGGACTTCTATTTATCAAACCCAGCTGCACCTTGCAGACTTCGAATGGTTCAAACAGACTTTGATTTTTTTTTCTCTTCATATTCAAACATCACAGAACTCTCCCAGGTTCCCTTCAATGGCCTGGAATGCGATTCATAGGAGGGGGGTAATGTTACGATTTCTCATCTTATCTTATCTTATCATGTCACATAACCACTATCATGTGATCATGGGACATGTCACCTGACCAAGTCTAGGTCAAACACTTTCACTTCATTCACATTCGTTCTAGACTCTTATCAAGCATGCTTCATTAATCACCACTATTCTAGACCATGACATCATTAATGATGTAGTACATTAGTCAGTATTCTCAGACCTGCCCTAAACACCTCTGTATGTATATAAACCCAATGTCATCAACAACCAGACTTCAGTCAAGTTCTGGTTGATTCCCCTACATCATTCTCTTGATTCTAAGCAAGCCTAGTTAGTAGTGACTAAAGCTCTCATGAGTGTAGGTTGCCAACACATGTGCTTGTATTTACTTGTATCCCGCTGTGTTTGCAAGGCACAGCTTCAATTTACTCATAGTCTATGTGCTTATTCTGTACTGTATCTCCATCTTTCTGCTTGCATGCCCTCTTGATAGTTTTTTCACCACATCACATGCAGGCTTACCTATACTCCTGGTCTCATAGTGAGTGATCAGCACAAATAACAAGCCAACTTGTAAAATAAGCAAGTGTGGGGCACACAAGACCAGAAGTGCAGGTGAAAGCAGGCAGTGTGAACTGTGGCCAATGGGTGTGGAACAGTAGGAAAGGGGGGCAACACATGTCATTGGGAGTAATTTATGAACAATCTACACATGTAACTACACATATGATGAAAAGAACATGGTTCAAAGATGAGATAGGGCCCAAGCAGCAACAAGAAAGTGACCAAGAAACAACAAGAAATGACAAAGAACTCTGAACTCTGACCAAAAATTAGTGCTATATGTTGGAAGCCCTGGGCCCAGTGGAGCATTGATGTGCCTAAGCAATTTCTGCAGAGGTGCTTCTATTGGTTGGAAGAGAAGTGCTAGGACCAGCAGGCTGGTCTGGTTGGTTCAGATATGCTGGTGCTGAGAACATCACATGTCAGCTGGCCATGAAGGGGTCATGAGGATGGAGTCCCCCATACATTCCTTGAGGATCCACTTAGAAAAAGTCATACACAAAGTATGGACCTTGTGGAGGGAGGGTATAAGCACTACCCATCCACTTGCCAAGTTCTTGTTCCCTCCTGGGTCCTTGATAATAATTTAGTATGGAGGGCTGACAAATTGGAGTGGGAGTATTCATGGGCACAGCATGGACAGATGGATTTGCTGGAGTGGATGACAGATGGCTGACATTTGGTGGAAGCATGGCCAATTTGCATGAGAGGGCAGGTGGCAAGGATGGCAGGGGCACAATTGCAGGGTGCTGGGGCATGCAGCAGCAATTATCAGATGACGTCATTGTTGGAAGGGATTGCAACTCTTCCTCATTACACTCAAACAATGTCAGTAAGGGATTTGATTGTCTAGGGGAAGATGAAGTGGGCTTGATTGATGAAGGTGCATGCCCAGCAAGTGCATTTGCAGGGTGTGAGCACACAGCTCCAAGGGGCAATCTCCCACTGCCAGTGGCAAGGGGTCCAAGGAACAGATCTGTATGACAGGGAGCATACATGTCAGTACTATCCATAGTAGAAGGATGAAGTACATACTGTTCTGTACTACTGGTAATTTGGAAGGATCCTATTGCAAAGGAATTGCCAGGTTGGGTTTCTTTGATGTGTGGGGATCAATCTGGATACCCACCTTCCATTTGAGAGCACGATCTGTCTCCTGATGACTATTGCGAACTTCATGGGATAGTTTGCCAGTGTCCATGGTCAGCACCACATCATCATCACTGGATTCATCAAACAAGCTAATATATTTTTTTAGTAATGCAGCCATCATGCCTGTTGCCCCTTTAGCCATGATGTCAGACTTTAGCTTTTTGACACACTGAATCATAGGAGGGGAGGAGTTGGTGTGGTCATCCCCACTGCTGATAACAACCAGATCATTGACTGTTGCCTTTGCCATATAATGTTTGATATGAGTTATGGCACCATTTGGTGGAAGACAAGGTGGACCATCAAAATCAATTGTGGTGTCAGCATACATCTGCTGAGCTGCATTCAGCCTGCTGTCTGCCAGAGAAGGGGCACCAATGATGACCAGAGCATTGAAATCCCAAAGAGCCTCTGTTAATTAGGACTCATCAGACAATGCTTGATATTGCTGAACCAGCTTACTTTGTTTGGCTTTGTTCTTTAGCTTGACTATTGAGATTTTGTTGTTGTATAATACATCATAAAGCTGACGTCACTCTGGAACTTTGAGAGCTGTGATTCCCTTTGCCTTGGAGTTCTTAGACCATAACTCCCTGGGCATCAGGACAGAAGAAGGCCAACCCTGCATCATGAGATCCTGGTCAGCAAGAATGGTTACAAGTGATGCCCAAGGGTAGTTTCCATATTTGATCTGGGAGACATCACCATCAGCAGAGTCTAAGGCATTTCATCAGATTGAACATGTCATAGCAATCAGCAGGCACTCAACTCACCAATCAGCTGTAAAATGGCATCCTTGATATAGGCCAACATGTCCTCAGTCAACAAGACTACATCACCTGCATGATCCAATATCTCAGACCATGCTGCCGACACTCTCTGTTCTGCTGGGACATCAAGCTCCAAAGGAACCAACTCCTTCTGTTTGCCTTTAATATTAAGCATTGGAGCAAGCTCAGGCTCCTTCTTGCCCTGACTCTCTTCATTGTTGAAGACACTGCTTACAATCTCCAGGAAAACCATATTGCTACACATATGTGGGTTAGCAGTGTATTCATCAGATATTTGGGATACACACTACAGTGATTGAAAAAACTGTTGCAATGTTTGACTTCAATCCAGTGCATGAAGTGTACTGCAATTATATGTGGGAATTTCGCTTAGCTTTGGTGTGACATATTAATCTACATAC